>OZ022266.1:52189674-52364674 GCA_963978885.1 Nemotelus pantherinus | reverse complement strand
TACTTTTCACAGTAGCTGAATCTCTGTTTGGTGGAAATTTGGTTGAAAAATTTGATTGGTGCTGCCAGCTATGGTAATTTTTGTGTCTTTGGTTTTGAAAATACGCTCAGGAAAATAAAACTTTTTACCCTATAACTTCCAGTGCAGTCATGAAATCAATACGAATTTCATACAATTAATGAAAATTATCATAAACATTATTCAGGCCAAATTTGGTTGAAAAGCCATGATAGGGTTGCCTGCTATTGTTGGTTTTGTGTTTAATTGCAATATCTTTATTAAGCGGTTTTATCGTAGAATTTTCAAATGGTAATGATATTGTAGTGACAATAAACAGCAAATATTAAGCTTTCGATTATTTGAAAAAACTTGCTGTAGGTAACCCTAAATTTCTTTATACTCCTATAACTTCGAATGTAATATAACAACGTGAAGCAGATGTGATATATTCTTGGCTTTGATACTGGCAGAAGGTTTGCCAGCACGAGTCGGTTGTGCTACTTTTGTATCAATAAATGCTTACAGTTAGTATTCATACCGGAAACATTTACGATGAAAATAAATAACCAATGTTTCAATTCCCAAAGTTCTGCAAATTTTTCGGATCGCAGCCCCAAACACCAACTTCAGTTACAGTGCTGCAGGCACTGAGCATTTTCTTCATTGATGTTACATGAGATGCTGCTTTCAAAATTTTGTGAAATAAGCAACTGATAACGAATGTAATTAACAAGTGTTTTGCTCTCATAAAAGTTGAAATTCATGCCAGTGGTAAAATATGAAACCTTTCCACCATATGAGTTATAATGCATTCTTGAGACCAAAATAAAACGTGGCATTTGAAACAGTTTGGCCGTAATAAGCAGCACATGTGGTGGAATATGCACTCAAAACCTGCACGATTCTTCTACTATTCTTCGAACATTAGTGTTTCTAGCGGTTCAGGTGCGCTAGAGTTTTTTATTTTAATTCATGTATACAAAACGTGTTTTATCGGATTCTATCTATTATTTGCAATGCATTTCTCTTTTTCGTTTAAGGCAACGTAGCACCTCCAAATTTTTAAAAAATCGATTTTTGTTTTTTGATTGAATATGTTAGAATGAAGGTTTTAAAACATGATTTTAATAATATAAAATTGAAATTCTAAAACAAAAAAATTTTATGAGTATATATAGCGAAGCGCCCCAAGATCATTTTTTCTATGATTTTCGTTCACTTCGCTATATCGCTACATCGACTTAAGCCAAAGTGTAGACAAAGATAAATGAGTCATCTCCTTTAAAAGAAGCAAAAAATAAGCTAGCCTTGGCAAAAAAAATAAAAAAATAACTGTAAAAGATGTTTCTAAAAAAAGTGTAGAATCTCCAAAAAAAGGTCCGAAAAAAGTTCACCTGACACTAAAATTAATGAAAAATTTAGCCACGCATTATGGCTTAACAATACGACGAAATCCTGATTCAGTTGATAATATGCGCAAGGAAATTTGGGCAGCATATTACCACACAATTTCAACTGATGAGAACCCTCAACACTGTTATTGTCCTGTTGGAGAAACGACTTGGTGTAACTGGCGCAAGGCGGAGGCAGCGGGTGATAATGCATTAAACAATTTCAAGCATCCTCCACCTTTAGATGATGAGGTACAAGAAATTTTAAAGCCTATTTATGATGACTTATCATCAGAAGATTTATTAAAGCGTTGCTTGGGCAATTTTGCGCAGAATAATAACAAAAGCTATAATTCTTGTGTTTGGAATTTGGCCCCCAAACATACTTTTTGTGGGAAAAACGTACTAAATATGGCTGCAAATATTTCTGTATGTACATTTAGTGAAGGATTTATGGCTATCTTGAAAAAAATGCAAGTCATGGGAATTACAATTGGCCAATGTGCGCTGAAACATGCAGAGCATAGAGATGCTGCAAGAATTAACCAGGCGGAAAAACACTCGACTGAGGCATCTAAAGAGGCCAGAACTGCTCGCAGGGAGCAAAAATCTTTAGAAGAGGAGGAGTATGAGCAAGAAGAAGGTGTATTGTATGGCCCAAGCATCGCAGATTAATTTTCGGTAAGATTTATTGCAAAAAATATTGAATTTTAACTTTAAACGTGATTTTCTCGAAACAACGTTTTTCAAGTTGGCGTGCATGATTAAGAAAAACAGTATTATCCAATCGTTTTGAAATTTTAACACGTTAATCTGCACATGTTAATGCTCAGAATGAACTACGGATGAAAAAATCGGCATTAACCTTTTTTTTATAGCCGATTTTTGGGGAAAAAACCTCGATTTTCGAAAAAACGCCGCCATTTTGTTATTTTTCAACCAAATTTGTTTTTTTAGTTCATTCCAAGGCCGCTTTGAAGCTTGTCAAAACCCCGTTTTTGTTTTTTTTCAGACTTTCCTGAGGGCAGTTATCATGCACGCCAGGTTTTTTTGGTGTATTTTCCAAAAAATTGTAACAGGCGACAGGGGGCCACAAAAATTTTTTAACAATTTTGTTTATGTAGTCTAAGACAAATAAAGTATGTGTAAAAAGTTTCATTAAGATATGTCTTTTAATTCAATTAAAAACAAGCCTTAGAAAATAACATTTTTTTTTCAATTTGAAGGTGCTATGTCGCCTTAAGCCGTTTTACAATACCAACGTTTTTGACATTTCTTGGAGCTTAGACCGATATCTTGAACTCAAGAGTTTGCTATTTGTGTTTTGACAAAAAATGTTGAATCCTATGACGCGGCACAGGTTTCATTTACTTTCCTAAGCATCGTAAAAATTTTGTGTTTTACAAAAAGAAAGGTTTTGTTTCAATAATATTTTTTAATGTTTTTAATTACTTTATTAAAAAAGTAAAGTAATATGATGACAACACTCGTATGCGTCTAGGAGTTGAAGCTGGTAGAGAGCTTCATCGCAAATTTGCAATCAATGTTAATACGAGTGAGTTGTGATTAGTTGCCCGACACGCTTTACCCCTGATTAATCAGGTACCTAATCAGAGCAAAGTGAAATTAAAAGCTCGGTGCGCGAGCCCTCGCCCGAACATGGATTCGAACCAGGGACCCCAAACACAGAAGCCAGTGCTCTAGCCACTAAGCTACTCAAGCTTTATTGATTATCGAGATCGATTTAGCTCTAAAACGATCTCGATATTCATTTTCTTCTTCAAACTTCTTAAATTCTGATTGATATATCCGAAAACGAATAATTTAAGCAAAACAGTAGGACGGCCAATGGCCAGCCACGAACTTAACGAAATATTGGACGAACCAGATATATCCACAATCATCAGACTGCGGAGCTGCAATGGGCTGTTCTGCAGCGAATGGAGGAGTATCGACTTCCCAAAAAGGTATTCGATAGAACAACCGGGGTCAAAGGCCAATAAGAAAGCCCAGGAAATGCTGATGCGACTCTTCCGTCAAACACTTTGCACCGTTGTTTGGATTTCGAGTCCTAGAACCAAGACAATGTAGAGGTCATCTGCAGGCTTTAGTGTGATTATGACGACGAAAACTCAATTCTGCAATATCCTTAACTATTGCAGTGTTGAAAATAAGCCGTTCTCAATTTTGAAGTTTAAACCTGGAAAATCTTGCATTTAATGTAACAAACAATAGTGCGAATGTTCTTGATCACTGTAGCATAACATGAAATTTGAAAGATTCAATCAAAACGTCTGTCAAATTATCTCTCGCTAAAGCTTATAATCGGTAAATTTTCAACGAACTATCTAACTTAATATTTGAATAAGACTAATCTACTTCCATAAGAAATCAAAACATAACTCGCTCCTGACCAGTAAAATCAATCCATTTAAGCACCATGTACATACGCTGTGTATTTTCCAAATAAATCTACACACGGATTCGGGCAATCAGACCAAAGGGAAATTGATAAAGTAACCAGAGAATGGTTTATCGACAGCAAATAATCCACAACTGCTCTTGAACTACTCAAGGGACAATCAAAGAATTGCATAGACGATAAAGACGTTGACCGACAGTTATCAAATATTGGTCCAGAAATATTCTCGTGGAAATCTCTGTATACCAATCAGAGAGCAGTACCATAGGAAATCGAAAGACATAAAGACGTGACATTCGACAGGAAGTCAATGTGTTCTAGATCTGAGTACGTACTCGCATCTGGACATTTCGGAGACGTGACCTACGTTTATTTTTGTGGGTTGTATGCGTGCGGTACGTAGGCCCGGAGATTGACCATGAACTTCTCAGTAAATATTGATGCGAAATCGGAAATCCATTATTGAGAATATCACTTCAATGTGTTCCTATTGTTTAAAGACAGTTCAGTTGACTTCCGTGTTTTCTGACACACATAGTCGGAATATTTTTTTTTTCACTATAAAATGTAATATCGAACTACATTAAATTTTCGAATTTCACTCAGCTATTACCGAGATATGAGAAGACTTTAATCAAATAAAACTGAACAGCCAAATAAAAATAATTTTCCCTCCCTCAAATATGAAAGCATTAATTGTTCATGATTTAACAACTTTTAGTCACCTTTGAAAATCCAAATATAAATCAAAGAAATTCACTAAAATATGACACACTTTTCTGATATTAAATTAATAAACTACTAAACATCTTTTCGATCTTAGCTATTGTTATTTTCAGCTTAGAAGCGAAATGACTTTTGATCGTAATTAACAGTTTTAGCTTTGAATTGCGATAGTCGTTGTTATTGTTGTAGTAAGACTCTTCTGAGTGTGCCGCTGGAAGAATTTGCGAACGAAATTAATACAAAATTGCTCGATTCATCATTATCATCACTTTCTTCAAATAAGTAGCATTACTACATTTTCAGAGCAAAAAATGTCAAACTATAAAGCTAAGATGATCGCTATTTTGGCGCTTAGAAAAAGCATAACGCCAGATATTTATATACTTATACATAGTAGATTTTGGGATTTTGATAAAACATAGTGCTTCACATTATGCTGTCTGGCACTATCGTGGCGAAAAATATATAGGAGTAGGCGCTATGTATAAAAGAACTGAAAAAAAGCAAATTACAAGGAAAAGCATCCCCATTTTGGCAATTCCATTACTCTGGCGATAGTAGAATATGGAAACTTCTATTAATTTTACTGAAATTTCATTTCTAAACCTTTAAGCGATGACAAATAAATCCTGCTCGAATTTTAGACGAGGTTATTGATAAGCTATTGTTATTTTATCATCATCATCATCATCATCATCATCACTGGCGCTACAACCAGGGTCCAGTCCTCGCTTCCGTCAACAATTTTTTCCATCGGTCCTGATCGCGAGCCGATGTCATCCAATTGGGCATCCCTAAACTCTGAACGTCCTGTTCAACGCCATCGTCAACTAATCGTTTTAGCATCGCCCTTCTTCACATAAAAGGCCAACGATTCTTCTCAAGACTTTCCTCTCGAACGCGGCTAAGAGGTCAGACAGTTTTTTTGCTGAACACCCAAGCCTCGGACCTATACGTGAGTACTGGCAGGACCATGGTCTTGTACAGCAGAAGCTGTGATGTTTGGGTGAGATTTAAGGATTTGAAGAGCTTTACAGACTGTAGTTGGCTTTGTTGGATTTGAGCAGCCACCCGCGTATTTCTTCTTCGGCGTTGTTATTGTGAGCTACGATTGACCCAAAAGTAGTTAAAAGATGGCACTAATTCAAATTCATGCTCAACTATCCTGAAAGTTTGACCAGCTCTAGGTGTTCTTCTGCATATGCTGCCACCATGTACTTAGTCTTTCCTTAGTTTATGTGTGGCTTCAGTTTTTGTGCCACTCGCTCGACCTGGATGAAGGATTCTCGTACAGCAAGCTCAGATCTTCCAATTATGTCTATATCATCTGCATGAGGCAGTATCTGGCAGAACTTGGTGCCGATAGTCCCTCTCGTTACCGTGCAAGAGTCGCGGGTTGCTTTCTCCAACGCCAGGTTGAAGAGGAGGTAGGCCAAACCATATCCTTTTCGAAGCCTATTGAAGATTTTGAACGGCCTGGATAGCAATCCGGCTATTTTAACTTGGCTTGTTACATTGGTCATGGTCAACCCACACAATCGTGTCAGTTATTTGGAATGACGAATTTTCTCATGGCTTTATACAGTTCGACCCTGGCTATGCTATCGTAGACGGCCTTGAAGTCTTTAAATAGATGGTATAGTGGAATGTTGAATTCCAGACATTGCCTGCCTGAGAGTAAAGATCTGATCAATTGTTGATTTGTCTGTGATGGAGCCACATTGATATTGTCTGATGATGGCTTTAGCGTATGGGACTATCCGTTGTTGTAGAATTGAGGAATGTATCCGATAAGACGTACTCAACAATTTTTTACCCCTATAGTTGCTGCACATAGTTGCATCTCCTTTCTTTTGAATGGGGGATACTATACCTTTGCGTTAGTCTTCTGGCAACTCTTCATGCTTCCATATGTGCTTTTATGACTTGCTTGGTGTAATGTGGACCCTCCATAATTTATCAGCTCAGCTGCTATGCCGTCGACTCCGGAAGCTTTGTTAAATTTCAGCCGACGCATGGCTGTTCGTACCTATTCTATGCTTGGAGGTGGCAGCATAAGGTTGTCTTCTTGCATTGGCGGAGCCTTCAATTCTTCGTTGAGTTGACTGTTCAGCAATTCACTAAAGGGTTCTTCCCATCGCTCCAGAATTCCTTCAGGATCGGTGATCAGATAACTCTCTCTATCCTCACAGTATGCGTAGCGTGGTGTGTACTTAGTCATGTTTCGGACTATTTGATAGAGCTTTCATGCCTAGTGTGCGCTCTCTAATTCTTTCTATTTCAAAGATCAGGCCTTTCTCTCAAGCTGCTTTCTTATGTCCGTGATGTATTTTTCTGTTCTTCAGAGCTCTTAATATCCCTCCTCACTTGCCAGCATTCTATGAGTTTGCTTCATTGCCCAGTATGTAATATTCTTACGGTTAGTCACAAGTTTACATTGATTATCAAAACAGTCACTTTGATCTTTGTGAGTACTGCCTAAGATGGCGTCAGCAGTACTAATGACAGTTTTCTCAATGCGTGTCCACTTCTCATCTTCACCCGGCATCCTGGCCGCATTACTTACTCTCCCTCGATCGAGATCTGCAAGGGCGAGTTCTAAAGCAAGACTAAAGGTGTTACTGGTATTTTCATTGCGTAAGGCAGCCGTGTTGATTCAAGCCGGTTTGCGCATGCAATACTTCCATGCAAAGCAATTCGCGCTTGGAGAACCATACCAATAAGATATTGATCCGAGTCTAAGGTGGCGAATCGATAATTTCGTACCGTCATCAGGCTCGAGTAGTGACGGCGATCTATCAACACATGGTCTTTCCGGTTACGAATGGCTCTGTCAAGTGATATCCAGCTGGCCTTATGGATATCTTTACGCGGGAACCTGGTACTCGCAACAAAAATCTTGGATGCTGCCAATTCTTTGACTGGTAGTCCGTTGTCATTAGTGCTCTCATGCAAACTATGGGTGCCTGCGTAATGCCTGAATACCGGCTCCCGGCCTACTTTGACGTTAAGATTTCCAAAGATCTCTCTCCAGATCTCTCGATCTGTTCGTAATATAATTTTTTTTTCGTCGTCAGCAGATTCTTTCGTAGGTGCGTGAATATGTATGAGGCTGATGTTAACAAACTTGCCTCGCTCGCAACGGATGCATAGCTTTTCATTGATAGCGTTAAAGCCGATGATGGTAGGCTTCATTTTTTGGCTGACGAAGAAGACTACCCCGAGCACATGGTGTTTTGAATGACAGCTGTAGCATAGGTCATGTAAAACACCATTCTCTGTTTATCTGATCTCTTGTGTGGCTGTTATATTAGCCTTATATTGGGACAGGGTATCGCTTAGCTGCTTAGCAGACAGACATACCCTGTCCCAATAAAAGGCTGATATAACAGCAACACAAGAGATCAGATAAACAGAGAATGGTGTTTTACGAGCTCGGTAGACGGATCTAACGTTTCATGAGAAAATCTTCAGTTTTCATTCGCGTGATTGTCGTTGTGGTATGAATTCGGTTGCGAGGCTTGTCGATGGTTTCGGGATAACCGCTTTGGAAAACATTTTACGGGAGAGGTGATCGGTCTCTTGCCAACCTTACTTGGAAGGGACTCGTGCGAAAATATTTACCAACCTTTTCTGGAGAGAAAAAAGGTTGTTGCCCGCAGCCATTGCGAGGAGGTTAAGTTCAGGCTTACATCAGCCAAGATAGTTATGGCACATGCATATATTTATATACTACATGGCATTTCCCCTGTCCGACAGATGGCTCGGCTACTATTGCTATTTAGAAAAAAATTATGATATGTAGAGAGATTATATTCATAGTAATTGGGGCTATGTTACATAGGAGTTGAAATTATGTGCATAGCAGAAAAGCCCATAGTCTATGGGAGTTTGTCTTTTTCAGGTACATATTATAGTCCAGAGTACTATGTATAAAGAGCATGGAACCATAAATGATGTGTAATATTATAATGCTCTTTCTAGGATTTTTGGAAGCTTATATTCATCCACACGAGTTCATACTTCTCTTTGTTCTCGATCTGTCAGTATTTGCATTATCTCAGCAAAAGTATTCCGTCATTACCCTGGCATCATTTATGTTAATCCTGCCACTGCAGAATATCCGGGTCAGAGCTTTCTCATTCATACGATGTAAATTATTGAACATTATTGAGCCTCATGCTATCATTGATCTCATTGAGTCTCATGTTTTGATAATCATGATACTGCGGATTTATTCCAGAGATCCTTGGCGTAAAGATGGATAGTAGCTTTTTTCAAACATTCATATCTATTTCGAAAACATAGAAGCTGGCACGACTATAAACTTGTGCTCTAGAAATCTGTACTTCAAGGAGAAGCTTGTTCAAAAACGTTTCGATGAACCGAAAGACACCTCGTTAGTTGATCCTAATACATAGTTCACGAATTTCTAGCGAATAGCATTTTAACGTCATTTGAAGGAATTCAGTACAGCAACCTCTTGAGACTGTTGTAAACGATTGTCATTAATATTTTCAGTCGATATACAGAGGTTGATGAAACATAAATGTTGATATCATTACGGTTTTTAGTATTTCATTTATCCGTTTAATCGTCTGAAAATAAATTTGAAGTGCACCTTCATTTTATATCTCTATTCTCTGAAAGTACGTAAAATGTTTGGACAGCAAACCATCTTTTAAAGTCTAATACACTTTCATGGCACTCATATCTTGCCCTTGATTTTTGGATTTTTACCACGCTAAATATGGCATTTGACAAAAGCAGAACTGAGGTTTCATTGCACACTTTGAGTTTTTAATTCCTTAGTTTACTCAGATTTCGGACTTATTTTAATTCTATTTTTTGGAATCTTTAAGTTCAAGGCATATACATTTCAAGACGCATATACACTTTGAACTTATGTTACCAGACAAAGCTTGAATACATTTATGAGAAACATTCATGTCCAAAGACGAACTACAATAATTCTGCATAAACTGTACCCTTCAGACTGTAACTCCAAGCGAGCCAAATAAGTTTCCATCCAAGTACCACACAGAATATAATCTGATTCTCTACTTTACCATAAATCATCGAAACGAAACGAATGTTACGGTTGAGGGCTCTGAAAAACGATGACATTGCGATATCAACATGACAGTCTGCACGCAAGAATTAAACGGGTTGCCGAACCGGCACCTCTGTACTTTTAATCAAAAGCCATGGATCTTCCGTACTATGTCCCATTCATGGTTAATTTCAAAACATGAACGTTGAATGTTTTGAAATAGATACTCAATTCGGTCTTGATTGCAGTGCTCTATGGTCTATGGGTTTGAGCTCATAAGTTTTATGGTTTCTAAATGTCTACATCATTACGATAATAGACGATGCTGAGCTATTTGAGTACGACGATGTTCTTCGGACTAACTATGACTTTGCGAAAACCGAAGATTCTTTCTGGAGCCCGGCATGGGACCTTGTACGAACATGTGCTGAAAATCAGCGGGCGGTGTTGGTCTGCTTTGCGTTTAAACTTCGCTCAAACATACATTGAAAAAAGCTTTGGAGATCATCCGTAACAAAAAAATCACTGGCCTAGAACACTTTGCGCAGAGCTTAGTGTTAATTGCCAGAAGACAGCTCAAGCTGCGTGAAACAAAGTGAAGATATTGCCAAGAAAGACTTTATGGAAATTTGATCATTTGTGTTTAAAGTTCGTATGGGAAGTTAGTTGGATTCTAGTTATTTATGTTTCGGCATGTATACACCTTTTTATTGTTTTCATCGCTTGAATTTCCCCAAAATTTATCAATTAGATGCGCTCCGGGAAGCAGGTTAAGCTGTCAATCTTTTGGGCTAGTATAACAAAATTTTAGGATTATTAAGGTCTGGAATTCGTTGATTTTGTGGATGAGCAATGAATTTGGATGGAATTCGGTTTGTTTGAACATACTTTCGTTTGTGATTGGTTTTTCTTTAAGAGTCAAATAGCATATTGATTTAGCTCGAGCAATCAAGAAAGGTGCTAAGATTGATAATATAATTAAAGGCCTGGATGCTTGCTTCATAAGATAATTACTTGAACTTGAGTTTTCACTGGAGAACATATAACTTCATTGAAACAGTTTTAGTGAACAATATTTCTCAAAGAGTCACGAGCTGCTAACTCTCAAAAGTCGAACTCAATCTTCGCTTTCGCTTGGTGCATCACACGATATGCTCTTCAGCCGCTGATCTGTGCTCAGCGCATCACATATTTCACGTCGTTTTTCCTACGCCTGATTGCCAGTCTGCGGGGCCCACACACTGCACTATTACCATATGTTCTACTTTCCTGTTTCTTAATTACATCTCATGGATTTCTCATTGCGAAAACACCAAACGGAAGGAGTACGCAAAGATGCTTATTATCAACCACACATTGGAGTTTAATTGCGACCAGACTTCTTTGCGTCACTTCATTCTCACATGGCGTGGATGTTGTGATCTTACACACCAGCACGTATTTAATCATTTCGTAAGATGATCAAGAGACAAGACCTTCGATTGCTTTCCGCTCCAAGTTTTTATCCTGCAAACTGTCCAATCTTTTTATGTTGCCGAGAATCCGGCCGTTAGTTGGGATGCGTCTTTTCTCGCGGATTATCCACGGTACAAATGAATCGTTATTGCGTTTGTTTTCGTACATGTGACGGGCATGCCATATCTCGTCAAGAAATTACCCAATGCTCATGAAGCGAAACAATGTGTGTCGCTAGTCGAGAAGTTCTCAAGAAAGGTCAACCTTAATGATCATCAAAACTGAAGCTAGATACCGATCATGTGAACTGGAGACTGAAGGCGGGAACCTGTTCATTTGATGTGAAACTAGTGACCCCGACATTACTACGTTGAGAAGATGCCTACAACTGGTAGCGTTCGTTTTGTCAATTTTATTGAGGCCAAGCTTGAGTTCGGCGGATAGTAGCATTCAATTAGCTAAATCGAAATACAGTTATCTTTGATATCTTTGGGAAAAGTTTCAGTTGAACAATAAATTTGATTTGATATTATAGTAGCAATTATAGCTTAATCTGCGACAAAATTTAAGAAAACAAGGTCAAGTCTCTGGGAATGTGCTCAAGTTGAACCATTTGTTAAGATTTCACTTCCCAGTATTTTTGAATTTAGCTTTGATGCATTATCTAGTTGAAATCAAATTCAGACTTTTATGTTTCAAGTAGGAAAGAAGCTTTTCTGAATATCGATGATGTTTTCAAATAATATTTAGTTATGGTCTTCATTTGAATATACACGACGATATTTTCAAAATAGAATCTGATTGCATTGTGCCCATTCTAGAATCTCATCATCATCAAAACCTACCGTTCTTACTAGTCACTCATTCTAATCGAAATTCCAATACTCCTGCACCCTCTCTTTTACTGACATAAATTTTATCATTAGACAATATTTCACTTCCAAATACCGAAACCGTTCCAAATCCCGCAATCGCGAAAACTGTCAAATCATCGCAAAAATCACTAAAATTTCTATTTACAGATTTTCTTTTCATTTCAGACCAGCGTTATTTTATTTTCAATGCCAAAAACCGATGCAATGACAAGCGATGCATTGTTGCTCAATTTACGCTTAAGTTTCATTTGGATTTTGACTTTCTCCATACACCAGAGACGGATGGATAGCAATTACGGTGTCAGTCATTCAACGGTCCCACGAGTAGAGAATTAAGTCGAAAAGCCGAATCATAACACATTTATATCAATGGCAAGATGATTTGAACAAAAATCGAAGTGTTGATGATGCGACCATAGTATGAAGTAAAATTGATTTAATTTTGCGATCGTCAATTGCGAAGTACTGAACTGTGCTGATGAATTTAAAGGCATGGAATACGTTGATGTCACCTTTGGCACACTGTAAACCTGCGATTGAATTAATGCAAATAAAAAAAACGGATTGCCAGCTAAAATTCAGTTGGAATTTTATATCATGACCGATATCTAACTCATTTAGACCAACTATTCATGAAACACCAAGTGCACCTGAATCAGTAAGAGTAGCCGTAGGGTCATTGGGCACAGCTAACACAGACAACCAGAATTCTACCCTGGAAAAGGCCAAAAAACAATGCACAAAGGAACAGGTAAAAATTTCACCACTTAAATCAAAGAGCTTTGACCATCACAGTCTAACCACGTAAACCTCTAATGTTTCTTCGATCACGAACTATCAGCTAGACGTTCAAAAATTTATTACCGGCAATACTCTCAATGAATCAGGATCGGTATTCAAAATATTACGAGTGACATCCTTTATGCTTCCCTAAAAAATTAAAACAAGGTCTTCAATATCATTAGAAACACTGGTTTTTTGGCAGAAAGTGGCTTGGGAGAAAGTCCAAATGAGAAAAGAAGTTCGATGTTTTAACTGCCAAAATTCCTATATGTAGCAGATAACTGTACCAATGTCCAAGCCTGCATGAAGTAGCTGTTGAAGCACCCATGACACGTCTGCAAAAAGGATTGAAGGTGTACAACCTGGAAGCGTTATCTGTGGTTTTAATTGATCGCTTAGCCAACTACCAAAGATGCCCGGCATATAGGGAAATGGTGAACAGAATCGAGCCGAAGAATATTCCCGCAAATAGACCAGGAAAGAATGCCATTGATTTGTGACGTGGCAAAGTGGCAACTCATAAGCACTGGCAGTAAAAGATAGTACCTCTCCTAGTTGTAGTGCACAGGAAACTTCAATCGCTTCGAGGTCAGCCGAAAAATTAGAAGAACAAATGAACCTTACAGAATTTATTCCTAGGTAAAAAAGTACCTTATTCTATAGAAGATAATATGGAAGTAAAACAGATATATAAACAATATATATCGAAGATTGTAGATAAGTTTAAGAATGATTATTCCAGGATAGCTATATCCTTACCTCCCATTTCAGTTAAGAAAATAGAGTATGCTACTAATAATCAGCTTCGTCAAAAGAAAAGAGGTGTAGTGGATGCCACAGACAATCAAATGAAACATTTATTCGATGCTCTATATCTCCTCAAAAGGTAGCCTCAATTTATAACAATCAATATGGTGGCTCTGTAGTCTTAGTTTAGAGTAACTTGAACCCTTGTGGAACTCTATCTTAAATCTTGTCTCATCACTTCAGCTGTAATGAAAACCACGGAACATAAGCGAATCCAAGTTGCTTTAAACGTCGATTGTGATTCCTCAGAGTCAATCTGTTGCATGATTTTGGAATCACTGACTCAATTATGATGTGGGCTTGTTGCTGAGTACACGAACTATACGAACAAAATGATATACATTGGCAGGAATTTCCAGGTCAAGACACCACAAGAACACAATGGAGGATTAACGGAGTTACCGGCGAGGGTGGCGTCTGAATTTACACGGACTAATAAAAAAAAACACAGGAGTTGGCTCAGGCGTTTATTCAATGGATCTGAACATTCACTACTGTCTTTCAGGCTGAAGTATATGTATGCTAAATGCATGGCAGTTGCGTCCATTAGCGGAAGATCCCCCAAACTAACGACGATTTTTAATGCATGCATAGTGGCTGTCAACGAAAAACCAAAACACACTCCTATTTGGATTAGGTGAGTGCCAGAGCATAGTAGTGTCATAGGCAACAAAAATTGCCAATTTTAGCAAAGGCAGGAAACTGCTCAAGCTCAGCAGAAACTACTTAAGAGCAAGAGTGGACTTGCCCACTGCCTTACTGCATCTCACGTGAATAGAACAGGACTGACATCCAGAAATTTATCGAACAGGTGTGAGATGAAAGAAATGATTACCCGGCAATTAACCGGTTCTAAATAGCAAACGCCTCAATATTTTAGGTTGTTACAACTTTCAAGAACTAGCAGAGGTGGCTAGTACCGTTGTTTCACGTCAACTGTGAAGTGAAGACGTCACTTGATAGCTCTAAAAGGCCCACGAACCGTGGCAAATGAACCCAAAATGACGGCTTTGTGCAAGCCCTGCAGGCGGCAAACCTTTTCTATAGCCAACCTTAACTGCATCTCAATGCAAATAAACTGCAATCATTGTTGATCTGAACTCGAGCTATTCACAATGGAGATATTTCGTGACGAATGCAAACGGTACGGTGCTGCTCGAATAGCTATCCTCCCATTTTTTTACAGGCAGTTGCTCCGAATTTATCAACCTGATAAAGTAGTAACTCAACGCTAGACGTCTTTTTTATGTCAGACGACCTACATAGCAGTATTGACCCCTAACACAGCTGGGCATATGATATTATATTTTATCACTTTTCTGTTATGCTTCGACTTCAGTTCCGCTCCTTCTTAAGCTTCATGAAAACCACCCACAGCCAACAAGATCCTTGAAAAACACCAAAAATAGCTAATTTAATGTTCGAATTATGGGAAACCGGCCAAGTTTTCAAGAACAATAGAGTTCGTCAACCAAACCATGTATAAAATAATTGTTGTGAACATCGGCTGAATCAGACTCGAGCAATATCAAAATCATGCACATATAAAAAATTGTTACGCACATGTTGCCCCCCTGCTGTGGAACATCATGGTAAATACTCTCCTAACGAGACTGGATCATGCCGGCTACAAAGTAATTGCCTATGTGGAGGACATCGCTGTGTCGGGAAAGTATTTATCTAAGCTGTTATAGGAGAGGTTAAATCACTCTCTTGACATACTTTCACGTTGGAACCGTGAGTGCGGCTTGAAAGTGAATCCTCGTAAAACTGTTTACAAAGAAGTGCAAAGCTCTTCTTTTGATTTACCGATATAAAATGGGGTCTCCATTGACCTGAGCCAGAGGGTCAAATATTTTGAAATTATTATATAGCTACAATACAGCGGAAAGAGCGCGGAAGGCTTTCAGTGCACTGTACTGCTGCAAAAGAGCCATAGTGGCGAGTTGTGGATTGCTTGGAGTGACATTGTGGTGGCAAGCTGTTCTTAAGGCTACCTGCAAATGTCAGCTTGAAAAAATGCAGAGGTTAGCTTCACTACTGGTAACTGGAACGCTCCGCACCATCCCTACTAAGACATTTTTCGGGCTGCTTCATAAGCTACCATCCTTACAGCAAGCTAATATCGCTACTATAAGACTGAATCGTATCTCAGCATGGAATAAAACTGAGCTCGGCCATGCGAAGATCTTGGTTGAGGAAATTCCGGCTCCAGCAAGTGTTGACTACATTGCGCCATACTTTCTATTAGATTTGGAGTTGACAGCTCGCAGTCCTAATAGGGGCAAGTGGCGTGAAGGTGTCACCCTCGAAAGTGGATTTATACATGTGTACAGCGATGACTCAAACAATTGAATCGGGAGTGGTGTATACTCAGATGAGCTGAATCACAAGCTATTCTTCCTTCTACCAGACCATTGTAGTGTCTTTCAGGTGGAGGTTGCGGCTGCTCTTCAGGCAACTGACTGGCTTCTATTTAATCGAATATTTAGAGTCAATATTGGTTTTTTTTTTTCACAGATAGCCAATCGGCTATTATAGCCCTTGCTGGTCCTTGTACAGTGCCCATGCTTGTTGCTGAATGCCGTTCATCTCTTAGATAAATGTCGAGACATTCATCTGTACAATATGTTCGGGTACCTGAGCATAATGGTTTTCAGGGCAACTGTGAGGCCGATCAAGTAGCTAGACTTTGTTTCATGCTACCAAATGTCTCATGCTCCTTCTCAATAGGAATATCGAAGACAAAAATACCTTGCGGACGACAAGAAGTCTTGGGCAGATGAATCATCCTGTGCGATAACAAGGCAGTCCATGATGCGTATCGCACCAGGCAGCTATTATGCTTAACTCGAAACGCTATGCGTTGTGTTGTGGACGATCTTACAGGCCACTACCTCATAGGACGGCATGCGCAACGATTGGGTGCAGGGTTCAATGACTTCTGTCGGAGCTGTGGATCTGAGGAAGAGGAGGAATCTATCCTCCATCTCATGTGCCAGTGCCTGGCTTTGGCATGGAGAAGGGCGGCGGCAGTTGGTGCACCTTTTCTTTCAAATCTGACCGAACTGTCGCTGGTCAATTTAAAGCGGATAGTGCGATTCATCAAAGGAAGTAGGTGGTTTACTGACTTTACTGACTAGGAGAGAGTCAATAAACCATTGTGGCATCACAACGGGCCTACTTTGTGCCAAGGTGCGTCTGTCGACCAGCAGCCACTTTAATCCAACCTAGGTTTTGTTCCCTAATAAATTAGTAAGTAAGTAATTATTGCCAGGGTAATCCCAACTTCTGTACAGGTTGCGCAATACTATTAGCGTGTAAGTTAAAACATGTATTCAAATAAAACCAATAAGAACGAGCGGGCCAAAGCACTAGAGCAGCTGGTTTGCATGGTGCGAGAGAAACAATTTACCGTGCGGCTGCAAATAATCTGTTTTAAAAGAAAGATCTGAGAATATGGAATAATGGAAACTTGTGGAAAATCCAAAATATTCAACAGTCCTATATATCTAAGGCTAGCTAGTTGAACCTGGATAATTTAGAATAACATTTTCATTAACAAAAGCATGAAATGTACCAGCATGTTAAAGCTGCACTTTAGGTTATCTACACTACCCACAGGATATCACACTTCAACATGTCACATGTGCTACACAGCCTCCGGGAATATATCCTTGGAAACTTATTCGAAAGACAAATATGGTTACCGGCTGATCATAATTTTCTTATATAATCGAATGACATTATCGATGACCTTAGTTATTTACTTGGAATATAATACAGCCAGAGGCTCTACCTCTACCATACATTTATATCAGTAGTATTTTCCGGATATGAGATCCTGTAGGAAATTTCGTCGTCTGCAAACGTTGTAAGCTCTCTGCTCGCACGTGGTCTTACCATGAAGCTTCTATCTAATTAACTGAACGATACCACAAATCTCCACGTGATACGAGTTACACATCACCGTTACTACTAATTAGCTTGCAGATATCTCGTAATATACGTTAACACGACTCGGCCTCGAGGGCATTTATCTGGAAGCCATTACGTGGATCGTATAGTGACGTGTTGATAATCCTGCAAAATGTCTGTTAGTACATTCTATCATTGGTTTCATTTGTGTGGGCTTCCTATAATTTTATGACACTTTTCTCGATTTCCAACACCCAATCAGCTTTAATTTCAGCTTTATGCTTACGAGTACTTATAGCTGGGGCGCCAGCTTCCGAGGTCACTGGGTGATGTTATGTCGTCGCGGTTACTTGATTTGATTTAATTTCATAGAATCGGCGGCATGTTAAGTGCCTTCATCCAATCCCAATTAGAAATGCATACTTAGATGGAATTGCATTGAGTGTAAAATTTATTTTTAGTAGCTTACTAACGAGATAAGAGAGACTTAGTAGAATTGTTTGGGTCGTGTGTGTGGCATTGTTTACGCTAGGAAATGTATGGCAGATAGTGCAGGCGACTGCTTACGCATGTAAAATACTTGCTGAGATTAAGATTGCTTTATGAGTTTGGCAGCTGTGTGGTATATAAAAAACAGTAGTAGCACTTTGTAATTCAATTATGAATTTTGTTGGGTGACTTATGGTTGATAAAAGCTCAGAAAGAGGAAAGTAATGCATTATGGCTAAAACTGGGCATAAAAACTGAGCAATGAATTCGATGGATTAAATCGCGTTTAAATGCAAGTGGAATTGACAAAAAAAAGCTAACGTTAGCATAATATGTTTTAAATTTTCAGACATCGGTCGGTCACATCTTTCATACAGATGCCATGTACACTTGTAACAGCATATGCATGTGAACATGGACACACTTAGTGAATAACATTATTTTCAGACAGGCACTTGTCGTTGTTTCCGTATTCCTACTATACGCCTGACCCATAAACAAATCGTTAACGAAATCAACCCAAAAAGATACATATGCTCTGCACACATGCCTTCATATGGATTAGAAAAATCCACATATGTTTGTACAGGTAACAAACGCCCATTATGAAGTCAATCGGCCACCGACTTCAAACGTGAGTACCCAATTAGGATGAGTGCACCATCATAACCCGATGTTTCAGAGGCAGATTTTTGTCGTGTGCCTGACACCGGCTAATCTACAGCATGTGCCTCTGTCTACACAAGCTATTTAACCATCATCGCTACTCGTATCGCTAAATGAGTGACTGTTGACAACATCTTGTTGATCCATGTTGACACCGAACATTATCGGGATTTTTTTCGCACTAGCTCGTTCACGTTCAGATGACTGGTCATTTCGGGGAAATTAATAATTCACCTGTTTACCTCTACTCACGTATTGAATTGGAATGTGGTCAAGGTATTTGGTAAAGACAAACGACAAGTGGATATTGATTAGACCGCTAATATGTGCGCTTGGGATTTTTATCGTATTGCTCATCTGATGCAATCGTAGTACATGTAGATATTCGTAGATTTGTATTTACATTTCTATTCACCTACTGTTCCGTATAACGAGGTTAAAACTCTGGTAATTTAACGTTAACTGGAAATTTTGTGGTCCCGTGTGCTGTTTCCAAGAAAACCACGGTGCTGAAACCGCATACAGTCGGTGTAACTGATTAAATTGAGTAGCCATTCAACATTTATCGGGAAAGCAAACAATTTTGTGCTGAAATCATTCAACGATGTTACTAGGTGAAATGAGCTAGTATATGCTGTGCTCAAGGGGCTTAGATGCACTTTTAAACCACAGAACATGAAATCTGTATGTAGGTACATATATATCAGCCAACTTAAAAATTCTTACGTTTATCAGCAGATCTATTTATTTTTAAGGATTTGTGACTTGGGTATTTTTGTAAGGAAGCTGAGCTTCAATTTTCGTAATTTCAGGGATTTTTATTTTTCTCCTGTATTACTCGCTTGAGCAGCAGCATCTGCGCCAAAGTAGGTTTATGGTCCCATCAAGAATAGGTGTTTTTTTCAATGAATATTTTTTGGTTGAAGAAGTATGTAACTCTGAGACGCATCATAATGTATGCAAATTCGATTCCTTCATTGTCTTAGTTAACAAAGTCTTAAAAGATCGTGGCCGCTGTTATAGAGCAACATGCTTTCGGCCGTTCGGCTCTACGTTGGCTCGTGAAAGGTTATTTTTCCGGGCTGTAATGACTCGTTTTACGGAAAACAAGCAAGACAGTGTATTTTTGGCAAACTAAAGAAAATGGTAATCAATTTTTTTCGTAGTTAGGACTTAGTTAGTAGTGTTCAGATAAGGTATAAAGCGAATCTGTCTGTTGTGAGTATGCTCAAAAACACAACGACAAAGAAATTTACATGCGTGCAAAATGTTGATAAACCCAGTTGTTAGTGTTCAAACAATGCAGTAAATTTATAAAGTGAACTGAACTAAGAAACTGGAGAAAAGTTTCACATAAAACGATCTTTCAAACCTGCCGACTTCGCGTTTCACGGTAGGTCTCCTGATAAATTTCCGTTGAAGAAACATGTGGCACCTAATCCCATCTCTGTGGATTTACTCAGCCTGAAGTAAACTTTAATTATTGGGTATAACTATCCGATAAATAGGCGCCCAACGTGGGCCTTCGCTTAGAGCAAAGTTAGACAAACTCTAGTTTAGAATAATTGTTGAATATATTTTTGTGAACGATGTTACGCTTAGTCAGCAGAGTGACTATCGAGTTTAAGTCATTTTAACAATTATAACAGTGAAGGCTGTGTGAGTTAAGAGTAAGCTACAGTGTTGTCTAGGAATTTGTTAACAAAGATTGTGTAAGGTAGGAACCAGTAAGCTAACTTGATGGAAAATGTATTTCTGATCGCTTATGAATTATTGTTTTGCGAGTAAAGTGTCAATTCAATTTGATGATGAAGGCACTCTTTGCAGCAAAAGAATTTTTTTCAAGAATCCTCCCAACATATCCATTCACCCATGAAGAAGATCTTGATAACCTGGGAAAGAAAGCAAATTAATTGGAGTCACTTTTTGGAAGCTTCTTTTGTGGTGCCTTTTGTCCGAAGCTCATGAAAATTGCTTTTAAAATATGCTACAGTTTAAGACCACTGGTTCAGAGAAACAGTGGAAGAAATCAGACAATTATGAAAACATAGCTGAGGGATACTTTCTAATAGGAGCCAACAGCTTCACTAACTTGCAGAGAAACCAAAATACTCTTTTGGAAATTCTTGTTACAGGAAAACTTGAGTGTTTCCTCCGGCGGGTTTTTAAAACGAGCTGAAAAGCTCCGTAGGACATGAGCAGTCTCTCTAACTGATTTGTTCCGTTCAACAGTGTATTTATCGCGGGAGTGGCCTTCGTTAGGTTTCTGGTAAATTGAGAGGCTGTGAAAGGCTTATTTGATTTGATAAATGATCTACGCGCTGAATTTTTACCACCAAATTATTATGATACTAAAGGACATACTTTATAAAACCCCCACATCAGAGCAAATCATAGCATCAATCAGAGAGAAGGTCTTTTTAGAAGGCTGGTCACTTCAATCCTAAGGTGTCTGGCTGCAGATTCTTTAGTGAAATCTAAAATACTTTAACCAGATTCAATTGAGTTTCATACCAATCGCGATTACCTCAGACCTTATCACGCTGGATCATTCTCTGGAGGAAATTGGAAAATCTGGAAATTTTGTCGAATTCTATGTATGTACATGTTCTAGTGTGAAATAGAACAAAAAGTTGCTAAAATGGCTAAATTTTGGGTCACACAGCTCGTGTTTGGAAATTTAAGATTTGACAACTGTCATACCAAGCGTCAACTGATACTGTGAGGCTAGTGAGAGTGCACTATACGCTAGCCAAGAAAGCAGATAATACTTTGCTTCGTATTGAAGTGGAAGTATGCGAAAAATTGCTCCGTGGGCTACTTTATTCGGGGGTGTCGAACACAAATATCGGTAGATATTTTATTTTTATTTATTTAATTTATTAGACAAACAAGGCATAAATTCAATATATATATATATATATATATATATATATATATATATATATATATATATATATATATATATATATATATATATATATATATATAAATATGAATTATCAAACTATTTAAAAAAATACAAATGAATACAACACTAATAATTAAAAAAAGTGTAAGGTACAAATAAATAACGCATAAATAAATAACTAATTGAGCAAACAGATAAGTTTGGAATAGGCAATAGGTAAAATAGCAATGAAATAAGAGAATAACAATTGAAAAACATAATTAAAAAAAAAAACTTAAAAATTATGGTGAACAAATGGCTTGGATAGGGGAAGATTTGGAGGATAGTTTGAAAATCGTTGGGGAATAAAGGTTGATAAAGCCATTGAAGACCTGTCACCATCTATTCCCCGGCTTATTTGATGCATATAAGGTATAATATGAATATTCCTTTAGCAAACGGTTGGACTTCGTGTTCCTTACGGGGACATTTATCACAAATTTACTATTCAGGAATTCAACTCTAATAACGCCTCTAATGACGTCAAATGTGAAGCGGACCGATATCATCATTATTCTGGATGCAAGTGAAGTTGACCCAGTCTAAACTCATATGGGGTAAATTTTCGAAGTCGTAAGGGTTGTACAGATCTCTTAGGGCGAAATGTAAAAATTGATTTTGAATGGACTCGAGTCTGTTACTGCGGATTTCAAAGGCTGGGTTCCAAATAATACAGGTGTATTCATGACTAGCTAGGGTTGGGAGAAACTGTTGAGCCTTGGAGTTGCAGATCAGAATATTAAACCAGCTAGCAAATAACGAACCGGTTATGACCTTAGAAAGCGCATATGCATCATTTTGTCTGAAAAGTCCGGTAAAGTGACTACGAGCTTTGATTATGCCAGTCCTGTTTTACTCTTTAGTTTTAGGAGTGGATTTCATTCGTCAGTTACAGCGATGTTCTCTGTTTATCAGCAGAAGTATGGATGGAACAGCACAAAGCGTGCTATATTCTTGCTATAAAAATAACAGCAAAAAAATAAGATAGCAGCGTTACTCCAAAAAGAGATGAAGCTAATGGGCATAGATGTAGGATACTCGTCTGAAGTCGAGCATATGATTCAAACGTCATCGCTTTCCATCGAAAAGTGTTATTACGTAGTGTCTCCTACCACACGAAGGCACATTGACATAGAATTGAAGTAAAGATTAGACAAAGAGCTAGTCCAGCCGTCTTTTAGTCTTTCGTCCTGCTTATCAAAGATAGTTCGTACTGTATCTGAATGAAATTAAATTTGAAGGAAACTAAACAAGGCTTTTGAAAGAGACCCATGCCTTTTTCCATTATTTGTAACCACTTTAGATAAGCTACCCAAAGCCAAACATCTTTTTTACATGCTGCTAAGCTGGTGATTTGTCCAGTTTCAATGGATGCCATTTCTGCTACAGAATTCTCCAGCAACTTTGCAAAGACTGACCAACTGGATTGCTACCAAACTGTAAGAGATGATTTGCATAGACCTTGTGCCTTATTGCAGATTTCAAGGTGCTAAGCCGTTAAAAGAGAGGAAATAATTCAACATGCAACATAACTTGGCATATGTCCGAATTGTGTATGAATAAAAAGATATCTAAGGTTTCAGTAAAATTATCCCTCTTTATATTCCATTTTGCGCTGATAGATACGTTATTCATAACCAATGTAGACGAGTGTAAAGTAAAGAGTGTAAAACAGTTAGAACGTCCAAGACTCAAGTATTTGCATCACAGGTTCTATGAAAACCTGTCCTTCCTTCCACATACTATTATTCCGGAAAATATTGATTAATCAATCCAGCATTCACCAAGTGCAGTTAATTTGGGTTTTCGATTAATCATAGTGTTCGGTATCGCTTCTGTAGTTTTGAACAGTACATTGTTTCTGTGTTTTCTGTTGCTATACGAACAAGTCAATATCATTGAAAATAAGCAAAAGTGCCAGTGCTGATAAGCGCAAACGGGAATCTTCTTCCAGAGCGAAAAGGCAAAGGTTCCGCCTAACATGTTACCGAGTCTTGACCGTGATTCCAACACGGAGATGCTAAAATTTTTAAATGTCACTTCATACAACAGACAGTTTAATAGTGTGGGGAAAAATTGCTGCTGACAAGTATTGAGTCTTACGATAAAGTCCAATCACACCTTGTCTCGAAAAAAATGCAGCACGTGCGCAAAATCCTCTGTGACAAAAAATCTACGGGCTTGATTGCTCTGGATATAGAGAAAGCCTTCGATATAGTTTGGCACGATGGGGTAATCTATAAATTAATGAAATGTTCCATGCCTATCTACTTGTGCAAAATAGTACAATCTTTTTTGCCTTCCAGAACTTTTTATGGGGAATCGAATTGCTTTTCTGATAAGTACGATATACCAGCAGAAGTTCGTTTCTCAAGGCTCCGTTCTTAGCCCCACCTTATCGAACATTTACATTTACGATCTGAAATAGACTCTTGATTGTCATATCGCGATGTACGACGATGACACTGCCATATTTGCGAGTAGTAATGATCCGAATTCAATCATTAACAGCCTTCAACAGCAGCTCTCACTTATTAACAATTTTCGTACTAAATGGAAAATAAAAATAAAAAAAAAACCCAGGCAATATTTTTCAGGAAATAAAAGAGTCTTAAAATACTTGCCTGGTCCCCAAGTAAATATTTTAGAATGTATTATTGGTTGAAAAAACGATTTAAAATATCTTGGTGTTTATCTGGATCACATCGAGGCAACTAAATCGAAAATTATGAAAAGTATTTTGTATATCTACCCTCTTATTAATAAGAATCTATAACAGCATCATACAGTCTATCATTCTCTGCGGTCTATATGTAAGCTAGGCAATAAGTTTAGATTAAATTTTCTTTTATTAAGTTCAGTTAATATAACTCATTATTAGGTTATTGATTTGTGATCATGGTTCTCTTCTTGTCTATAAATCAGCATACACAACGTATATGATCTCTGAAGCTTATCAAAGCAGAGAATAATTGATACGGGAAACTCGATCGTTTTGCGGAATAAGCCTCCGAAAGAAGAATCAAAGTTTAAAGTATGGAACAATAACCTTTATGAGTAAATTATGTCGATGGATAAAAGTCGAGGATGTTAAAATTTGTCACAACTAACGTAAATAAAAATTAATGATCTTCAACTGCAAGTGGTCACATCAGTCAAGTATGCACTGTGAGCTGGTGTCTGATGAGAATCAGTGCATACTTTCGAAACTACTTAGTCAAATAAAATGTTCAATAAAAATTTTGCAATTTTAATCAACCCACAAAAACAATTCCACTTCAATATTAGGCTTTAAACTATTTTTTCCTAAAATTCTATAACAAAACAATCAATTAAACATTACATAAATAAGATTTATAAATTAATCACATCTTAAATGTAAAGGCTTATCTAACTTAAAAGTTTGGATATTATACTTCACACTATAATTCGAACACAATAAAATTGCATTATTATTATTATAATTGCCCTCAGGGTAGCAAAGCCAAGGAGTTTCATATTATGACCTTTAAGAGCCAAAAGGAAGCTGGTCAGGGATTCAAAGACTTTTCAAATATCTTGGCTCCTGTACTGTGACGCACATGTTTTTGATCTAAGACACATATTAAAAGAGAGATGAAAATGAAGTCTTCCAGAGTACTCAATTACTTTTAGTATTTACATTGGTCACTTCAGAAAGGTTTGAAAGGAAAACGTTGCAATATACTCAGTCAATAAAAACATAGATGCATCATTTAGATTGTCAAAATGTTAGATTGTTGGTAGGCAGTTGAGATACTTTTTATGTTATGAAATCTAATATAGAGTGCCCAAATTCATATCAAAACCTCAACTAACAGGCTGGCTGGTGTCCACTTGGTCTTTAGCTGCAAATGCATTGAAGGCAATAATACAATAAAATTCATGTCGAATTGCACCTGTACGAAAAGTCAGAGACAGATGATTGCTTGAAGAGTTGAGGAGTTGTTAAAATAAATTGTATTTATTTATTCTTTAAGCATACAGGCTCTCATGATGACTTCCTCGAATTTTCAAGGCTACGATCTTCTGCCAAAACTGCTGTCAATCAAGCTATCCGAGATTACTTTTACAGCATTGAATCCTCTATCTGCTCTAATCATCAAAAATCCTTTTGGTCATATGTCCGTTCCCTCAAAAGTTCCCATCGTTTCCCCGATTCCATGTTCCTCGATAACGATACTGCATCTAATCCACGTGAAATTTGCGACCTTTTCGCAAAATATTTTTCTTCCTTCTTTTCTCAACATAATCATAACTTGCCTTACGATATTCCCCGTGTTGCTTCCCCTTCCCTATCTTCCTTTTGCACCAATCCTCTTGAAATTGAATCCTTACTCGAGTGTCTTGATGTCAATGTCGGTTGTGTTTCTGATGGTATCCCTAACCTGTTGGCCAAATCACTATCATCATCTTTATCTGTTCCTTTACCTATTATATTTAACCTCAGCCTCTCTTCCAGCTGCTTCCTTGACAGTTGGAAATCTGCATATATCTGTAAATCTGCATGTAATCCCCATCCACAAGTCTGGAGACCCAAGCTGTGTTTCCAACTACCGTCCAATTTCCCTCCTTCCTTGTTTTGGTAAAGTTCTTGAAAGAGTGGTTTACAACAGGCTGCTTCCTTTTTACTAACTTTGTTGCTTCTGCCTTAAACCAACGGAAGCAAGTGGATGTGGTGTATACCGACTTCTCAAAAGCTTTTGATTCTGTTGATCACGGAATTCTTCTTACTAAGCTTCGAAGTTATGGGGTGTCAGGTTCCCTTTTGTCTTGGTTTTCATCCTATGTTTCTGGTCGTTCTTGTGCTGTATCTGTGCGATCCTCCACCTCTTCCCCTTTTTGTCCACTTTCCGGTGTGCTTCAGGGCTCTATTCTTGGTCCATTATTATTCCTACACTCAGAAAAAAAACATTGTATAAATAAAAAAAATAGATATGAATCAAATATTTTCAAATATGATTTTGCGTCATATACGTTTCTTTTTAATTCAAATAATCTGCCTGTATTTCAATAACGCTGTATCAAAGTGGTTTTGTTTAGCACAAAAAGTTTTGTTGTACATTCAATGATGAAAATTATGATATGAAAATAACATTTTTATAATAAAGTGGAATCATTTTTATTGAATGTGGGGGCTTATTTAATTCAAATAAGATTCGTTTTTTATTTAAAAGTGTTTCAACCTTTGATTTAAATTTGATTCTATTAAATTTTCAGTGGTGAAATTTTTCTGAGTGTAGTCTTTATAAATGATCTCCTTTCTTTTATTCGTTCTCCCTGCCTCTTGTTTGCTGATGACTTCAAGATTTTCAAAGTAATCGAATCTACCAACGACTGCCTCCAACTCCAAAACGATTTCTGTTCTCTTTGCGACTGGTGCTCTACTAATTATCTTCTTTTGAACCTATCCAAATGTCATCAAATGTCCTATACGTTTAAAATGTCACCCGTAATATATTCCTACACACTGTACGGATCTTCCATTACGGCTGTTGATAATTTTAAGGATCTTGGCGAGTACTTTGATTCAAAGCTCAGATTTGACTTACACATTGCCTATATAACCGCCAAGGTTTCTCGTGTGTCCGGTTTCATTCTTAGATGCTCTTCTTCGTTTACTAGCATCTCTTTCCATTTGTTTTTTCACTTGTTCGTAGCATTCTAGAGTATTGTTGTCAAGTGTGGTCTCCCCGTCATAAATATCTTGACGAGGCAGTGGAATACGTTCAGCGTAGGTTTACTCGCTCCCTGTTATTTAAATTCAATATCCCTTACTGTGGGTATAGTGATCGTCTATCCTTATTCCAAATTCCTTCACTAGATTCCCGACGAGTGTTCCTTGACGAGTGCTTGCTTTTCAAGCAACTCCATTGCCCTATGCTCTCCGATCTTGGTCATATGCTGTGTATGCGGAACGTCAATCGATCAGATAGATTTCAATTAATGTTCTCTCTTTCCTTCGCGCGATCTGATGTTTATTTTAACTCGCCGCTAGTGCGTATCCCCAGGAAGCATAACGATCTTCAGCTTGGTCCTTTTCCGCTGACGTTCACACAATTTAAATCACAAATTAAAGATTTAATTCTTAAAGTTCCTTATAATGTTTGATTTTCTTTTAAATTTTTTTTTACCTTTTCGCACTTTTTTTCATATTAACTTGCATATTGGCATTCATTTTTTGTAGTTTCAAGTATCTGTTTATTTAATATTTTCAATTATTTGTTAATTTTTCTTTTTTAATATCTTTTTGGCATTGTCTAATATTTCTATTTTTACAATTGGGATGCAGCCTGTTAAAATGGATTTGAATAAATAAATAAATAAATAAGTAGACTTGTCGCGGGAAGGGTAGTCTTAGTCGCGGAAAGTTTGGATATTTACGTTCCATTTTTGCTGTGTTGTGAGCTTCACATGTTACAAGTAATTCCGTTTAAACTTTCAACAGATAGATACTTGCATATTTTTTAATGAAAAAGTCATAAAAAGGCTACTGAAACAAATAAGTAAAATGATACATCTCCAATTTCTAAAAAAATTTGAATGAAAAACAAAGATTCAAATTGAATATCGTAGCAACTTGTCAAAAAGTTTCTCTTTGAATGAGTCTTTTATTAATTGTACTATATATTCTTTCACCAATGAGTTTTAAATCAGGCATAATTTTGTTTGAAAAAGCTATTGCTTTTTTATCACACCAAGAATCAAATATTAAAACCCTTTATTGGGCCGAATCCGTAACAATAAATTTCAAATAGAAAGTATAAAAACCCTTTCGATATAGGCATGTACATCTAACTCAAAATCTAAAGTCAGAATTCAAACTATTTAGTGGGGGCTTGAGTATTTTCACAGCTTGCTCTTATTAGTCTAGTGTATAAAACGAATGGATGTATAACTATCGAAAACCGAGCCAAGATATTGCATAAAAATGTCATTTACATGTGTTTAAAGCATTATTTATCAAACGTATCCAAAAGTTATTTATTTCCTTGATCTCTGCTTTCCGGATGTTAAACAAATAGAATATTTGATAAGCTCACATTCAATAAAAGACATACATTTTTGATAAAAATGTTTATGCAAATGTATGCTCCATATTGATTTGATTCTACCGATTGAGCATTTCGACTCTATGTAGTTCATGATGTGCGTCGAAGATTATTTAGGTCGGCGGCTAAAGCCAGATAGCGATAATTCAATCCCACGAACTGTCACACGTGATTCGATAACTCATATCGCTTCCGTTGATTCCACTTTCTCACATTATCATTCAAGAAATTGCAAATTTATTTCAAAATCATGTCTGTGTTCATCAGTTTTCTTCATTTTCTTGGAAGCGGAATTTTTTTCATGCCTACTATAACATTTCGTTAATTAAATTTGATTTCTTTGCCTCGGAAATTTTGATGGCAGCTATAAGCACTAAGTACTTTTGACGAGAATTCATTTATTAATTGCAAATAATTGTCGCGTGCCGACAAATAAACATCCCCAAAAACCAACCATCTTTAATCCAATTCAATCCACCCTTCAACCACATCAAAACTGCACATCATTTTCTGAAATGCTTTTTAGGAAATTGCATTCAGGCCTGAGGTCGTTTCCCCCTAGTTTTTCCTCCAGGAAATTGTCGGCACACCCGCAATAATATTTTCTAAACACGCGGAAACCATTAAAATTGGTGTAAACAGCTTAGATGCGTCCAAATGAAAACTAAATAAAGAAGCGCCTTGTCGTGTCACGTCCGATGAGGGGTCAAACAAACGACCCTCCGCGTGTCCAATTGTGATTAAGCTAATTGAGTAAAATGTGTGTAGAGTATGTACTCCATCGATCCGTGAATTGGATGCAAGCACACGCGTCGTTGCATGAAGTCATTGCATTAATGCAATATGCACCTTAGGCCGGATTTAATTCACCGATAAATTTCTGTGCATTCATTTGTCTCCGAGCGTGTCAGTCGTGCGACAGGTGTGTTTCTTATGATGGTTGATGAGCCCAAGCAGGCGCGAAAGACGCGTAGGCAGCAAATTATTTACCATACCAAATCGCGAGCTAATAAAGTGGCTAGCGGTTGCGGATAGTCTCACGTATTCCATATATAGCGTGGGCACGCGTTAACGCCCAATCAAGACACTTCATTAGTGTACACACACCTCCGTGTGCACCTCTGGATTCACGGCCTAAGCTCAGAAGCAGCAGCTTCTTTTGATTTTCAAACGAAACTTACGCAGGTTCGTTTGTTTGAGACCTCTAATGATAATCAGGTTAATGTCTTTGAAATAATGCAATATTTACGATTAGACAATGGGCGGAATTCAGTTACAGCAACTTCCTCTTAGTACTCAGAGTCGAAACAAAAAACAGACCAAATGAAGACCATTAAAAGTCAGTTAACCAATTCGATGACGAGAGGCGAAGTGAAGGGAGTTAAGATTGACTTAATATTGTTGTCGCATCCGTATATGGCTCGGCGAATGCAGTTTCATAAGATCCCACGCTTCATGGTCTTGTTATCGAAAATAAAATATTGATGCTGAGATGCGGTTTTCGTTCGAAACACAAAATCAATCTGACTTTGTTTCTCCCGCTGGCATATTTTCGATGCAACCCACGTTCTGTACGAACAGAACTTGTCTCCAAAACAGATGGTTATTTGTGATTCGTTCACTAATCATGGGATTATGCGTGTAAGCCAGGCAGTAAGTAACATTTATTGGAATACTCGATGCCATTTCGAATTGTATAAAAATTACTTAATGCCATGTAGTTCTGTTTGATTTACAAGATTTTCGTGGTAGACAACTTTTGATTTAGCATACGAAGTTTTTATTGTTGTTTATTGGTGGTTTAGTTCAGGCTACGCAAAGAATGTGTACCGAAGGGTATGATGAAATGGTATGGATGAAATTTAAGAATGTATAGCAACAAAAAATGACCTAGGAGGAATAAATTCAAGACACTCTCGCCTATCTACTCGTGAAACAACACAGGAAGCTTTGAGCATGAACAATGCGGTCGAATATGCCGCGTTTTCTTTTATGCTTCTGCTACTGATTCGCTTTAGTACCTACAATACGCCCTTGCAGGACCAAGGTTAAGTTATTGCATCGCGAAGTGGTGCGCATTCATTGCTTTCTTCTAGGACTTTTCGTCTTTGGATATCAGAACCATTTCTGATTCGCTCTCACTCGTGTCTGGGCAATAAGTTGGTGAATTGCTTGCCCAAATTTGCGGATGTTTCCTCTCTAACCAAAGTATTTGGTTCAAAATTAGGTAATGCGTCCATTTTTCCTTCTCCGCACCGTGTTATCGCACCTGCCATTTTGTAACTGTCACTCTATTTTCTTGACCGTTGTTCATTGCGTCAGATTTGTTTATATGTTAAATTCTCCAAGACAACAGAGTTACGCTCAATTACAGACTAGAATTAAAAAATGAAAGCAAAAGAAAAAATAATACAAGAAAAAAATACAATAAAAAAATAAATAAAATAGAAAGTTAAAGTATTTGCATGTTCGGAAATTGACATCGTACTTAAGGGGTTAGTCCACTGTTAAACTGCTCCAAATGAACTTTTTTTTGAAACAGCTACCAAAGAAAAACTATTCAAGATATCGATTTGAAATTTTACAAGCATCTTTATTAAAGTTAGGAGTTAACATTTTCATTGGAAAAAATTAGTAGAAAACAAAATGGCGGCCACCCCATTGGATCGCCGCAGCGCCGCCGAAAAAAAAAGCAAATTGCGCCTCGTAAATTCCTGGACAAAATAAGCATCTGTGAACAAATTATCAAAAATATTTCATTAGTGTTGAGTATGAAGGACTGCACGGGCCTAAATTTAGAGCCCTAAAGCGATTAAAAAAAATGTGGTATACTTTTGAATCAAAAAAATGTTTAAAAAAAATTTTTTTAATCAAAAAAATGTTTCCCAGATCGTAAAAAAATTTTTTTTTGTTCTAAATTTAGGCCCGTGCAGTCCTTCATACTCAACACTAATGAAATATTTTTGATAATTTGTTCACAGATGCTTATTTTGTCCAGGAATTTACGAGGCGCAATTTGCTTTTTTTTTTCGGCGGTGCTGCAGCGATCCAATGGGGTGGCCGCCATTTTGTTTTCTACTAATTTTTTCCAATGAAAATGTTAACTCCTAACTTTAATAAAGATGCTTGTAAAATTTCAAATCGATATCTTGAATAGTTTTTGTTTGGTAGCTGTTTCAAAAAAAAGTTCATTTGGAGCAGTTTAACAGTGGACTAACCCCTTAAGGACTCTATTTTTTTTAAATGTTTCTATCCAAAGAACTTCAAGGAAAGAGGACCGAGTTTCGACTAGTTATGCTTTCTTACTATGCGTGACAAAAGCGAATGAAAGTAAACATCAGTTCGCGCGCAAGGAACGTTAAACATTAAAGAGGATCCGTTAGATCGACAGAAATCCGGTTGCATAGATCAGAATTAACAAGATGGTAATGCAGTTTGAAAAGGAGATACTCTTCAAGGAAAACTCTGCGTGATTCAAGAGAAGGAGTCTGCAATATCGAGAGTCAATGATTATAATCACACTAAGGGATGTCGAATTTGTAAAATAAAGAGCGGGTAAACCTACGTTGGACGGATTCTAAGGAGTGCACAAGGTATTGGTAACAGGGACACCACACTTGAAAACAGTATTCCAGAATACTGCGGGTAAATGACAGGAAGTGTTGTAAACATGTGGAGAAGTTAACGAAGGGTTTGGAGGATCTAAAGATAAAACCAAACAATTTAGAAGCTCTGGCAGTAATGTACATTATATGTTGATCGAATTTCAGTTTTGAATCAAATAACACACCAAAGCTCTTGAAATTGACACCAAAATTAAGAGAGGAATTCGGAACAGAGTAAGAGAAGTTCAAAGATGTAATTTAATGCATATCCCACATTTTGAGACACTGCGACATTCCACGTAAGTGCGTTAGCAATGCACCACCTACTTAACGCAAAGAGATCATTTTGTAACTGATAGCAGTCGTCAAATGTCTCGATTACTCTGAACGTCTTGAAGTCATCAGCATACAAAAGACAAGGAGAAGGTGTACAGAATGGCTAGTAGTTAATAAACAGCAGGAACAGAAGAGGGACAAGAATTGAACCTTGCAGAATTCCTGATTCAGGAAAAAACCCATCGATCGTAGACCTTCTTCATCTATAATTTTGCTACTTTTGCCCTGAAGTAATTTATGTGGTCTTTGAAGCCCATGCTGTTGTCGGAAATGACCACTAGGTGCTTTATTGATGACGAAAAGTTGCTTACTTGAGATTTAGCTCTGATTGGCAAAAACTTGACTTGTTTTCAGATAGTACAAAAAAATCACCTCTGCTAGAAGCCCAGAAAAGTTTATATAAGCTGTCTCAAGCTATATTTTCACCTGAACAATGGCAGTATTACACTTAGCTTCGATATGATGCTAATGATCTGCAACAATAACCATAGCTATGTTATCAATTTTAATCCGATGTTAGAGCATTCAGATCGCAATGGGACTGTTAGCACTTTATTGTACATTGTTTCATAAAAACGGACTAAGTACTGAGCTCTGTGTGACACCGGCAGTATTACATTTTCTAAATCGATATAAGCAGTCAGAGAGAGAAGTCTTTCCATCTACGGTTGAAAGTACACTTTCAAAGATGATGCGGTCAAAAATCTTAACCATTGTATCTAGCCGGTAAGATACTAGTTCACTAGAAGGTTCACCACTTATTGCCGCACAAACCTCTGCTACTTCCATCGATTTGAGAATATTTCAGCTTTGTTGAAAGATATACGAATAACTCCAGCCATTTTGGTATTGCTGCTGTCAAAGCAGAGCCTTGAATACCGTCCTGTCTTTATCTTTCTTGTCTCTAATTTTCCTGCAAGCTTCCGTAAGCTTGTCTTCTATGTCTATCAGTCTTTCCTCGACCGTGACTGAACTTATATTTTCGTATGCCGTCGACATTGGGTAATATGGGAAAAGCATCTATATGATATTACGTAACCTACTTTGACACGTTATTTCGAGTGATGTATTTACCTTGGCTTTTTCAGAACTAAATGATTTTTCAATACCCGTCATTTGCCTTGTGGGTCTCGTCATTTGACAAGGATATCCGGACCAAATACTCAAAAGTTTCATGATTGGAGGACATGCTTTTCCATTTTAGGTCTTCGTTTAATTCCGTCGTTGTTATGACAACTTTAAAGCTTGATGATCACTTTCAGCATAATGCTCGCTAGCTCACCTTACAGATGCCAGTTTTTGATCCTATCCCAACAATCCTGAAAACTACAGATTCAAGGAGAGTCAGACCTTTTACCACCTACCCAATTTCTTAAAGTCACCACCAGTAGCAAAGGAGTTTTCTGGAGTTTGTCACGCAACGCGCCACAGAAGGACCTTAATATCCCTCTGGTCCTCGATGTTTAATTATTTATTTATCTATCCAAATATTTACAAAATTCTTTACATCAGAAACCAATTATGACAATGAAATAAACGAAAACTATAAGATAAGAGGAGTAAGGGATATTAAGTTTAAAGTATAAAGAGCACGTGAACCTACGATGCACACTCTTGCTAGTCTCGGAAAGGTTTTAGAAACGGGGGTACGACACTAGAAAGGCATATTCGAGAACTATGATTAGAAAAAGGTGAATGCATGTACGTATGTCAAAAGCTTGGAAGCAGAACGACAAAGTAGACGCTTCAGCGGTGACTTACGCAACATAAAGATTAAATTTTACTTTGAGATCAAAAATCACACTCGCCTCCGAATTGAAAACCGGATGCTAGAAAGTAATTGGAAAATAAATGAGAAAATAAAATAGAAGGTTTAAGAGAAACGCTCATCTGCTTTTATTTGCTATTAATCTAGGACAAAAAATTGCGGTTGCACCAATTGACAAGTGCACCCAGATCATTTTGAAGAAGATTACAGTCATTTGCTGACATGATGACTCGGAATAATGTTAAATTGTCAGTATACAGCAAACAAGAGGAATTTATAACGGGAAGGAGGTTATTGATTAGTATCAAGGCCCATTGGCCAAGGAGAGACGCTTGTGGAACACCAGAAAAAAAAATGAAAGAAAGGAAAGAAAATGCTGTTACTAGTAACTTTAAGCAAATGATTATTATGATAGGACTAATATCAAGGAAAGAATGAACCAAAACAACCAAACTGTCTGACTTTATCCAGCGATAATCTATGACTGACAGTGTAAAAGGTTTTTGAAAAATCTATGTGCACTACGTTCACGTGTTTTTGATGATCTAAAGCAAGGACAGCTGTGTTAGTCAAGGTAAACAAAGAAGAATATGGAAGTCTGAGATGTGTGTGGTTGACTTTAGGACAACAAAGTGCCCAGAATAAATGATAAATTGCCTAAGATGGCATTCAAATTGACATCTGAAATGTTCATAGATGTCCTAAATAAATCAACTAAGCATTCCGAAATGCCGAAAAATGCAAAAAGTGGTTCTCTTGCCAAAGTGTAACAAACCTCTGAGAAAACCGAACTCGTAATGCCCTATATGCCTATTGAACTGAACAAAGATCTAGAGATAGTCATATAAAACAGACTCCTTGAATCTATGGAATATAATGGAGGGCTATCTGTAGTATATTGGATAAAGCACTGGCTCCTAGTGAATGGAGTTCCAATCTATTTTCAGACGTGGGACCGCACATCAAACTCTCTTACTAGCTTCAACCCCTAGACCTGTCAAGTATTATTCTGAGATTACTGTATTTTACTTGGCTTCCGCAGAGTGCGTTTGGCAAATAACACCATTATCAAGCTTATAGAATTGGCAAAGCTTGCAATTGAAACACGAGAAGCTCCTAAAACATATTATGCCCTTATTAGGCTCGACGTCGAAAATGCGTTTTATTCTGCAAGGTGGATTCTGATAATTAAGACACTTTTTCATGCTTGGTATCGCTCACTAAAAGACTTTATTATGACTCAGATAATAGCCCTAAACGATACAACGCCACAGAAGGCATCCCACAAAGATGTGTTCTAGGACCTCTGCTCTTTATTATCGTGTATAATCAGCTTAAAAGTCTTAAAGGAGGCACCAATTATTGGTTTCGTCGGCAATCGAGATGAGGTTATATTAACTGAAGATCTATATTTAATGTATTTTTTCGTAAACGAAATATGTAGTACGTGCGATAACATAACAGCTTGAGAGTACTGGTTTGAAACTATCTGAATAAAGTACCGGCAAAATTAGCGACTCGAAAACATTAAAGAGTGAGTAACTGTAATATGCTCGCCCTTATAGTCAATTTTCTACATAATACATATCTACATAATTTGGTATACAACATTTAGCATACTCTCATATTTCATTAAATCTCAACCAATTCATTTTCATATCGTCTCTACTATTTCGAAAAGTTGTTCCATTGTGAGTTTGTTTCCTCAAAATAATCGTTATGAAATCTTTTATGCTTTCTTGAGCATCATAAGTTAGCTTAGCTTATCGTCATGTCACATTAATTCTTTGGATTCACTTCCCAGTGTTCAACTCTAGTTGTTTTCAGTTTTCTTCCACATTTGCTCACATTTTCATTTTACAGCGTACACATTTGTAGTTTCCCAAAGAAATTGGAGCCATTGTTTCGAATGCTTTTAGTTGGTCGAAATATGCACTTTGATTAGCCTAACGCATGTCTTAAAAACACATGGCGACTCACATAGCTACAAAATTACCTTTATGTACATCAAATTAGGTAACATTTACTCATCACCCAAATGCCCACTAGACCGAGAAAATCTAAATTATGTACAAGCACAAGAGTTATACGAGTATCATCTATTGCATTGGCAGACTTCTTGCAATCTGATCACTCAATCATACATATGTATATGTTTTTGCAAGCATTTCTTTTGGATTTCTTTAATTGTTAAGTAGGCATATGCATGATAAATTAGCAAGATTCATCTTAAGCCGGCTCAAATCAAAATTGTCGTCCAATTAATTCATGTGAGAGGAAATAGATTTGCGTCTCTGTAAAACCGCAACATTCTTAATTCTTTCCGTTTGAACAGACGTTATTCAATTAACACATTAATTCTGGGCAATGTATGGTGAGAACATTTTTTTACGAATAAGCGATTCCGCTACAATATTAATGAACCTGTTTGTATATTATTTTGAAACTGAAATTGAATTAATTCACTTTGTTTCACATCTAATATGCCCATAAAATTACAATAAGATGGAGGTTAATGCTGCTCGGTAACCACTTCCGCTTGAATTTTAAGTTTCCTTTCGAGATATGAGTCATTGCAGATTTTGGATGGATAGTTTTGATCCTGACTGGTTTGTGTGTTTTTGTTACACTGCCAACGAGCGTGGGAAAAGTCGAATGGACAGATATTATGAAAGATCAACTATTCTGCATTAAAACGGATTTAAAAACTCCAGATATTATTTTTCTATTTTCTATAAATTGCCAAAAATAAATGCTTGAATATGTCTCGTACAAATAACCTCTCTCGCAAAATTAGGCTAATCAAATCATTTAAATAACATTTGAGTTTGTTCTGAACATTCAACTCGATGAAAGAACTCGTTTGTAAGATAAACATGAAATATACTAGATACATACAGTACACACTAACCTTTCCTGTTTTACTGGACAAATATTTCATGGACAGTCTACCAAGTTGATTACACTCTTATCTAGGGCTACTATCAAAATTCAAATATTGTCACAAACCATCATAATATTGACTGAATTTGTTCGAATGATTACTGGTCGAGGGGTCTGTTATCACTTCATTTTCTGGGACTGCGACATGTGACAGTGACAACCACCAAAATGTGTTTTTGTAGTTGGTTGATACCCAAGGTGTTTGAATAAAGGCGGTTATTTATTTAGTATTGCTTTTACGCTCAGTATATTTTCAGCTCTAATTTTGATGGATTTTTTTATAGAAGTTGCTGGAGAGCATACGAGGTTTCATTTCGAACGGTGGAGCAGCTCTTCGATTTATTTATTTGGTGATAATTTGTTTGAAGATCTTTAATAACGACCATTTAGAGAGTTTTTGCTCCTCGAAGAACACAAAGAAAGACAATATTTTCTGAAAAAATTTGAGAGTATTTAGCTAAGTTGTTTTGATCATATAGCTCAAATATTGCATAATCTGTAAATTAAGTTTAAAGGGTATTGAAAAAAGAACTCTGTTTGCTATTTGCGATATATATTTCGGGAAATTCCAGTCAGCCTTTAAGAGAACAATGCAACAGCTCCAAACCGATTGAAAATGAATAGTGTTTAGTATTTATTTATTTGCCAAGCAAGGCATCAAAAAAACAACATTTATCTATGCAATTAAGACAGAAACATAATATTACTTATGACAATAAAACATTAAATCTTATAAAACATTAAATCTTATAATTAAAGTATAATGAAAACATTTAACTTATATCTTCTTCAGGCAATAAAGGAAGGGTGATAGCTGGACTATGATGTTAATAAAGCCTTTGTCAAGTTATTTTTGAAGGTATATTTGGAAATACCTGGAGAGTAGTGCTGGCTTATACTGTTAAATACTCGACAACATCTACTAATGGGTTCATTATACCCGTAGCCTGTGGGGTGCTGATCTTCCCTCAGAAGACGTGTATGCCTAGTGCGCCTAGCTTGGTTGTTAATTGTAAATTTGTTCGATAGGGCTCCTATCTTTACCGTTCCATTAATGATATCAAAGGTAAGGCAAGCGCTAACTACCAATCTTCTTGAGGCTAGAGTCGTTAGATTTGCAAGTTTAAGTCTGTGCTCATAAGAGGGGATATTATGAAAATCTAGTGGATTGTAGACGTCTCTCAATGCAAAGAGTGAAAATTGTTTCTGCACCGATTCTAGTCTTTCACAGTGAGTAACAAAATTTGGGCTCCAAATTATGCAAGCGTATTCAAGTAAAGACCGCACCAGTGATGTAAATAGAGACTTGGTGACCCAAATGTTCTTGAATTCTTTAGCACGCCTCTTAATAAACTCTAGCTGCTTGTTAGCTCTGGATAAGACTACATCATATTACCGGTTGAAACGCATTTTTACTAATGTTCGAAGAAGAACATTAGTATTAAAATCACTTTGGCCAAAAATTCATATTTCTATATATATATATATATATATCATCAAAAAATTTCAGTGAAAAAATCTCAGGAACGCGCCATCCGATTGAGCTGAAATTTTCAGGACACATTGGTGTATATGCAGAATAGTGCCAGGTCTCACAAAAAGTTAATAATCTTTAACCCTTTGGCGCCGGCGGCCATTTTAGTGATATTTTTAATATACCTATTTTTTCGTACGCAAATAATTTTTGCAAAAATAAAGTTGACGAAATAAATTTTGAACGTGTTTTACATGTGAATCGGATAATGTTTTGGAATTTATTAACCCCATGTGTGCGCTGAGTGCATAAAAAGAGAACGGGAAAACTTGAAAATTTTTAAATTGCGATAACTTTTGACAAAGCTATTCAATCATTACGAAATTTTCAAAACATATTGGTATTAGTTAGTTGTAGATTTGTGTAGCTTTAAATGAGCGTGCTGGCAACCCTGTAGCTAGGGCAGGCACTGAAAGTGAAAACCTCCAAATCAGCGTCTCTCTTGAAAAAATGTCGTTTCTTAAAAACAAAGCCACTCATATGTAAATTTTGTGCTTTGTTTACATTAACAAACAAAAAAATTTGATATGGTATAACGGGCACGCATGGTAACCCTTGCCCAAGTTACCTATATTTTTAGCATCAAAAACTTCTGTTCACGGAAACTCACGATCCGATGAACAGAATTTATTGAAATTTGCAGAATGTATTGGTCTTATATAGGACCAAGTCTGATAGAAGTGATTTTGAAATGCGATTGATTCTGTGCCAGTGGTGCCATCTTGAAAAATCACTAAAAATGATAACTGCTTTTAGCCCTATAAATTCTGATTGAATCGTTCGATTTTGACGAAATTCGCACCGTAGCTGCACCTTACTTTAAACCACTTTTGGTAGAAATTTGGTTGAAAAATTCGGTTGGAGCTGCCAGCTATGATAATTTTGGTGTCTTAAATTTGAAAAAATAAAAATTTGGAAGTGAAAACGTTCAAACCATCGAATATCCTAAAAAATGTCCGTTTCTACAATAAAACCAATCTATATACAAATCTTATGCTTAATCTACACAGTCAAAGTAAAACTTTGGAAATTTCATGTCGGACAAGAACGGTAACCCTTTCTCAGTTAACCTATATTTTTAGCTTCAAAAACTTCTGTTCACGGGAACTCACGAATCAATAATCAGATAGAATTGAAATTTTAAGAATGCATTGGACTTAAGTAGGACCAGGTCTGATAGAAGCGATTTTGAATTGTAGGCAACTCTGTTCCAGTGGTGCCATCTTGAAAATTTACAAAGAAAAAAAAATGCTTTTTGCCCTATGAAATGTGAATAAGTTACCAATTTTCATGAAATTGACACAGTAGCTGAACTTTACTCTAAACTCTGTTTAATAGAAATTTGGTTGAAAAATTCGATTGGTGCTGCCAGCTATGGTAATTTTTGTGTCTTTGGTTTTGAAAATTCGCCCAGGAAAATAAAACTTTTTGCCCTATAACTTCCAGTGCAGTCATGAAATCAATACGAATTTCATACAATTACTGGAACCTATTATAAACATTATTCAAGCCAAATTTGGTTGAAAAGCCATGATAGGGTTGCCAGCTATTGTTGGTTTTGTGTTTGTTTGCAATATCTTTATTAAGCGGTTTTATCGTAGAATTTTCAATTGGTTATGATATTGTAGTGACAATAAACAGCAAATATTAAGCTTTCGATTATTTGAAAAAACTCGCTGCAGGTAGCCCTAAATTTCTTTATACTCCTATAACTTCAAATGTTATATAACAACGTGAAGCAAATGTGATATATTCTTGGCTTTGATATTGGCGAAAGGTTGCCAGCACGAGTCGGTTGTGCTACTTTTGTATCAATAAATGCTTAAAGTTAGTATTCGTACCGGAAACATTTACAATGAAAATAAATAACCGATGTTTCAATTCCCCAAGTTCTGCAAATTTTTCGGATCGCAGCCCCAAACTCCAACTTCAGTTACAGTGCTGCAGGCACCGAGCATTTTCTTCATTGATATTGTATGAGATGCTGCTTTCAAAATTTTGTGAAATAAGCAACTGATAACGAATATAATTAACCCCTGTTTTGCTCTCATAAACGTTGAAATTCATGCCAGTGGTAATATCTGAAACCTTCTACTATAATGCATTCTTGAGACCAAAGTAAAACGTGGCATTTGAAACAATTTGGCCGTAATAAGCAGCGCATGTGGTGGAATATGCACTCAAAACCTGCACGATTCTTCTACTGTTCTTCGAACATTAGTGTTTCTAGCGGTTCAGGTGCGCTAGAGTTTTTTTGTCCAAAATTACTCCGAGGTCTGTGACATAATCAACAATTTTAAGCTCATTGTTGTTAAGGTAGTAAGAGTTAGCCATAACATTATTCTTTTGGGAGAAATTTATCAAGTGGCACTTACCAACGTTGAGATTAAGTTTATTCAGATTACACCACTGCTCAAGGGAATCAAGCTTCGACTGGACAAAATAAACGTCAGAGGGAGTCTTGATAGTGCGATACATTTTCAAGTCATCAGCATAGAAGAGATGGAGAATATCAGATAAAATCCGACATAGATCGGAGATAAATAAATTAAAGAGCAGGGGGCCCAAATGACTGCCTTGTGGGACTCCAGAATACACAGAAATTGTTTTGGACAATGCCCCTTGAAATTTAACCATCTGTGTTCTATCGCGAATATAGGATATGAGCCATTTGAGAAGGGAGCCAGATATGCCAATATTTCTTAACTTATGTGTCAGAATCTGATGGTCGACCCTGTCAAAGGCCTTACTAAAATCAGTATAGATCGCATCAACTTGGTTTCCTTTTTCCATTTCACAAAGAACGTCTGATACTAGGATCATGAGATTGATGGTGGTTGACCTACCTTTGCGAAACCCATGCTGTTGTTCGTTAAGAAGAAGGTCTATGATAGGTGTTAGTGTATCACAAACCGGCTTCTCGAAGAGTTTGGGGATCACAGAAAGAATAGCGATGCCTCGATAGTTATCAACTGATCGTTTGTCACCGCTTTTGAAAATAGGCGTGAGATAAGAAGACTTCCAGGAGGATGGAAAGACGACTAATGACAGTGATTTGTTGAAAATTATGAATAAAGGAGTAATTAGCTGGTTGATGCACTGGACTACAAAATAAGGTGGGATTTGATCGGGACCAGGACCTTTGTTGATGTTTAGCTCGTTGATTGCATTGGCGATTGCTTCTCTAGTTAAAACGATTCTGTTGATGAGAGACGTTGGCTCAGTTGGAGCAGAGGAAACTGCTAAATTTGTTGTCGGGGCTAAAGGATCGTAATATGAACTCTGAAAATGATCCGCAAATAAATTAGAAATTTCTTGTGGAGCAGAAGAAACTGATTTATCTCTGAACATGGAAAAATATTTACACATATAGCTATTAGTGAAAATTGAACTTCCCGAAGTCGGAAGCTTAACCTTACGCCAAAGTGGTAAGGTTCCGACAGAAGTTGACAGCGAAAGCAATACGGTGAAAACTGCAACTATTTCCTTGAACACTGGATGCCAGGCAGTGGGACCTAAGGGCCTATCTGGAGAAGCGAGAGACAGATTTACTGGTGATACTGATCTTACCAATTCCGAACAAAAATGTCTTCAACGGATGACCTGGAATAAATATCCATATAGCGAACCAGCGAAAGATCTCCGCCGTCAATAGAAGAGGACTATGTTTAAGATGTCGATGCTTTTGATATAAATTAGGTATCAGAGAAAACGTTGAAAGGCAATGAGGTACCGGTTACAGCAAATAACTCTCTTTTGACCAGCAAGGGCCTAGCCAATACCAGTGTTCTTGAGCACAAAGTGCCGTAAAACACTGAAATCAACGAGAGAGATCTTACTGAGGCTGACTCTTCAGGCATAAGCACATCATCCTTGAAAGAAGGGAAGAAAATGTACGCAGAAGCTGCGTCTTCTTTTCTCACCGCTGTTATAGATAGTTTCAACGAAGCAAAAACTGTTATGAACATGCATTTTTGTCCTTTCCGTAGTTACGTAAGCGTTTACTCGGTTATCTTATCTGAAAGTCGCATTCTGTTTGGGTGCTTGTTTATTGTATGGAGGTCGGCATTCTGCTAACATTGGGGTCGGCATTCTGCTAGCATTGGCATTCTGCACTTCCCCACGCATTGCAAGTAGGATTTCCCATTTCTTCAGCATCATCGGGAGCTGAAATAGCGCATGAAAATGGATTTGCTTTATTTAATCGACGAAGTATGCGTCGATCTATATTACTTTCGTTGCTGCAGATGAATCTACTAAAGGGGTTATTGTAGAATTCATGTACGGTTTCAGGAGAATTGGCTGGTAGCTGCGATAACAGCACACTTTTGAAAGGATATTCGAGTGTAGCCACTTCCATTCTTAAACTATTCTCAGCCATGTTGGAGCGGCAATGAGCACGAGAGGCAGAAGAACGTTATCGTGCTTCCTCTGGTTCTGAAGGCATCGCTGTATATTTCGTGCACCGCATACTAGAGTCTTTGCAGGGTACTGTCAACGTCCTCTGCAGTGTCGGAGTGTTTCCGGGAATGTGGAGTAATTGCAGGTCGAAGCCTTGTGTCCAAGTCAACAGGAACAGATTTATAAGCGGGCTCACACAGGTCTCAAACTGATAGTTCCTTAACAGTGCTCTCGAGTTTAAAATTGCTGGTAGTCGTTCCCGGAGGCTGCGCAGAGTCCGTGATATTAAATAAACTTTTGAACTGATTGTATCTAACCGATTGTTTGGAAAGCGGAGGTAGCTCACGGATTCTTTCCCGAAGAAAAGAAGCAGCCATAAAAGCTAACGTTTTTGAACATGGACGTTTGAATTTCGGTAGAATTTTAATTTATGGAGGAGGTAAAAGGGGAAGGGCAAGAGGGAAAGATTTTATTCTAGTAAGTTTTGAAGAAATAGTTCAAAACAGAATTTGAGTAGTGCTGTTGGAAAGAAGTGATTAGAGTGAATTTGAATTGTCGAGTTGACCAATGATAGAGTTTCGGAACATTAATTTAGAGGGGAGCTGTTTAGTGACGAAGGGAAAACCGTATCTTCTGAAGTTGGCTCGAATAGAAGAAGAAATAGCTCAGGGCTGACTTGGTGTCGGCACAGTTGTAATGTACTCTTGGCACTCATGGTCATCAGCTATCACAGATATTACGAAAACCGATAAAAACACGAGAAATTGAATGCTAACACTAAATATGTATAATGTCAAATTAAATTATCAATTGTTGGTTTAACGAAATCAATATTTCAAATCATAAGGCTGATTTTTCTACAATTCCAATTTTTTTTTCAAATACCTGTTTTTAAGAAATTCATGTTTTTTTTCCCTAGAGTAGATGGCAAAAAAAATCTGCTAACCAGATCCCCAGGTGACCTATTACCTCGGGGTATGTCAGGTTTGACTCACTAAAAAAAAAGGACCATTTACAAGCCCACGAAGTTCCGAGTCGGGACCCGCCTAAGCACTGCTTATTTGAATATTTGTTTGTCATTACTTCTGATATTACTTTATTTAATTAATCAGATATTTTAGTTTTATTAATTTATTATAATTTTTTTAGTATTCAGTAAGTTAAAATACTAATGATTATGAAATATTGGTATGATTGGTGCTTACCAATCCCGGACGGGATTGGGTCAAAACTTGACCCAGCCAAATCCTCATCATCATCAGGGCACTACAGCCCGAATCGAGCCTTAGCCTCCTTAATAATTCGCCTCCATTCGTCTCGGTTCAGTGACCGCGTCCTCCAGTTCGGTGCTCCCAAAAGTGACCTGCTGTCAGCATCTATCGAGTCCTCCCATCGCTTACGCGGCTTACCGACTGGCCTGGCCCCGCTCGCTCGCCCCTTGAGAGATCTTTTGGGGATACGATTGTCGCTCATTCGTTCGACGTGGCCAGCCCATTGTAGTTTTTTTTATGACGGTAGAGACTTCCAGCTCGTCATACATGGTATACAGCTCGTTGTTGTATCGGATTCGCCATCCATCTTCTTCCCGCATTGGACCGAGGATCCTTCGCAATACCGTTCTCTCAAACGTATTTAAGGCTTTTTCAGATGCCTGGGTCAGCGTCCAGGTTTCACTTCCGTAGCATAGCACAGGTCTAATAATTGTTTTATAGATGCGGAGCTTCGTATTTCTGTGTACGCATCGAGATTTTAAAGTGGGAAGCACCGAAAATTTTCAAGGTTATAGTCCCCTATCGTTATGTTTTGTCTTATTGGCGTCCTTTTCCTTGATTGAGTCATAACTTTAGTTTTTTGTTCGTTAATTTGAAGACCAACTTCCCTGGCGATTTCGTCTAGAGCTACAAATACTTCCTTGGCGTCGTTGAACGAACGTGACATAATATTGATGTCATCAGCGTAAGCTACTAGCTGTGTCGTCTTAAATAATAAAGTTCCTCTCGTGTCAACGGGGATTTTTCTGATGACGTACTCAAGCGCTAAGTTAAAGAGTACCAGAGCTAATCTATCCCCTTGTTTTAGCCCTGTATTCGTCGAAAACGAGTCGGTCATATTATTCTGAATCAGCACTTGTGACGTGGAGTCGGTCATGGTCATTTTCACCAGTCGTACCAACTTTGCTGGGATTCCGAACTGCAGCATGATGTTATATAATGCAGTTCGGTTGATGCTGTCGTACGCTTGTTTGAAGTCGACGAATATTTGATGGACATCAATGTTGAATTCCCAGCATTTTTCCGAAATTTGTTTGACCGTAAATATTTGGTCAGTTGTCGATCTTCCACGTCTGAAACCACCTTGATATTCACCAAGAATTTTCTCAGCGTGATGGGAAATCCTTAACTCTAAAATTTTTGTCAAGAGCTTGTACGACGTACAAAGTAGTGATATGCCCCTGTAGTTTTCGCATAGCAGTTTATCTCCTTTCTTGTGAATGGGACATATAACGCTTTTTCGCCACTCATCTGGCATCGTTTCCTGTTGCCAGATGCTTGTCACCAATCCATGGATTGCCCTTAAAACGGAAATCCCGCCTGTCTTCAGGAGCTCCGCGGGGATAGCATCGATGCCCGGTGCCTTGTTGGGTTTCAAGCGGTCCATGGCCTGTCGGACTTCATCCAGTGTAGGGGGGTGAGATGAGGCACTGTCAAGGTATGTGCCAATTAATGATGGCGATTCGTTGGGTGCAGGGACATTTCCGTTCAGTAATTGCTGGAAATAGGACGCCCATCTTTCGTTCACCTGTTCTGAGCCACTTATGATGCTTCCATCGGCAGCCCTACATAGGCTAGTTCGTGGTTTAAAGCCTTGCTTTAAGTGTCTCACTACTTTGTACGCTTGTCGAGTGTTGTTAGCCATAAAGTTGTCATTCATGTTATTCAGCATGGTGTCAAAATGCTTTCGTTTCTTACGTCTAATTATTCTATTAGCTAAATCAGCCAAATCCTAAGATATTTATTTTTATGTTTCGCTACCAATTTAATATTTTTGTGTTGGTATAGAAAAGAATCCTGTTTTTGTTTCTTATGTTTTCCTATTCATGTTTTTATCTTTTCATCTTTTTGTCCATTTTCTTTTCTATTTCGTTCTTTTAAGTTTGGTGATTGAAATACATAAAAAACAATGAATTCTGAGTAATCTATTTTATTTATAATTCGGAAATTCTTCCATTCCCTTCCTCTTTTCCTTACTTTTTAATTATTTGTATCATGTTCTTAATGCTGTGCTGTCTACGTGCCTGTCTTAAAAGATCTTTCTGCCCGCAAACCCACGCCGGACTGAGCAATTCTGCTGGGTGAAGGCACGCATGGCAAGAAAAAAGAAAATTTCCTAATAATGAAAATATTGCACTGACGACAGCTCGGCTGACTTCAGGTTACGCGACAAAACTTACCGATGGTCTGTGCAATATTCCTACCAGTGCAGAAAAGGCTGTATTGGAGGTAGGACCAGTTTACAATTTCACGCAAGCGAGAAATTCAATCAAACGCCGAAGAAGAGACTCACACATATCATTTTAAAATAAGGTATTGGCAATCGGCAAACATTCCTATTTTTGAATCGCGATAGGGTCAAGTCCTTTCATGTCAGTTGCCGGATTTCTGATCTTCTCAAGAGAACAGATGACGTTACTGGCGTGTTCGGCAACTTGAAGCCACGCATTAATGTGAAACACTATATTGTCAAGTGTAAGAGTCCCTCGAGGTGTCACACTACTAGTAAAGATGGTATCAACCTGGTGATAGTACTTGATTAGAGAAGTGTTTTGGTGCTCAGGGACAGATACCTCATAATGCTGATCTACTTTCTGTATGCGGTTAAATTTAGCCAAATCAAGAACGTGTGAAGCTTCTACTATTATGCCCATTTATGGATATATCTCCAGATCCAGTGATCTCAAGATCCTGTGGAAATTCTCCCCTTTAGAGTTTTTGTCACTGAGGTCACGCGAACATTGTCCTTGGAATGTGGTACCTGGAAAATGGTACACAGGCATTCCTTCTGGACATTTTTATGCCTGTAGGTATAAAGTTAGCTCCAATCCAGTTTCAAGCATTGCATGGTTTCGTCCATTCTTTTATTCGACAAACTAGAAAAACTGCAATCTTTGCACTTATCCAGGAGCATGATTGATCTTCAAAGCATGATTGATCTGGGGACTGATTGATCTATTGGCAAATATATTTTATGTTGAATAATCATCGATTTCAGGGACTTGTGTTTTGTAGCTAACATCCCTTTTGACTCCTTACTCCTGTCATACGCACAGGAGCCGAAAGACCTGGTTCAGTACGCTGAATTGGAGCGACTGGAACTTTTGTTGGGCTGCGATGCAATGTAAACCCCCAGCACAATAGATGAGGCAGCAGAAAATGGATTTAGCATTATAATAGTTCGATGCACATGTTACAGAAACTTGATTACATATAAGTGCATTAAAAGAGACAAATAAGTACAATTTAATAGTTTGTAGGCATCTGTAGATGTGCACCGAACTTTTGTGATGCTCCTCTCACATAATACTTTCATCAAAAATGCTAGTTAGCAGGTATTTTCTGATCACCAGCGATATATAATTCAAATCTTTCTTATCTTTTGATCCTACGACCTGTCTCTTGTAGCAGGTTGTATTGCGAGCAATGACGGCGCGCTAAACGGATTTTAGCTGCTGGTGGAAGTCCTACCGTCGATTCAGATGATCTGAAACATAAAAATGAAACATAATCTTATTTAATATACTTTTTTCTATAGAATCTACCAGAATAGTGGAAAAAAAAATTAAAAATGAAAAAGTAATGCAATTTTGAAAAAAAAAAACGATTTCTTTCGATCTATTGACTTGTATCTATTCGTATGTATCTATTCGAAAAAGCAAAAACAAAAAAATCGATTTTTTTGATCGCACAAGGTAGAAACCTGCCTCAATGTTGTAAAACCAGTTACCACGCACTTGTGGACATTGATTATACAATAAAGTCTTTCCACTCTCAAACACGCAACAAGGAGCTGTATGTAAAGATTTTTTTAAGAATAAGTAAGACGTAAACGACAAGTTCAAAGCGATATGATTAGAATAAACGAAAACACTATGGTTGAAATATCGATATTTATACGAATATTTGTACGAGTATATTAAAATATATTAAACCATATGAGAAAAAAACTATTTTTATATCAGAAATATAGCTCATATCGTAAATAAATTCTAGGTTTGTACCAAAATTCAAACTTACAAGTGTGCACTTGAATATTGCTTTCAACGTGTTCTAATTATAAGAAAAAACCGCCTCCAGGTCTTTTTAATATTTTGCTACTTCTTCTTCGCAAATGGGCTGATACTCAAATTTATCAAATGAATTCAAATTTGCTGAGCTCACAATCGAAAAACACATTTTTTGCGAAACTGCCAATTCATGGCATCCATCACATACGCCCATCTCGGAATCCATAAACCACCAGCATGTATCACGCGATCTTATCGGCTCTACAGTCTGCTGGTTTCCAGTTTCAGATCGTTGTGATCGTGCAAAAAAACAGCATTATCTACAAATCTGAATCTTTTGTAATCGACACCGCATCAACAGCCACTGCAGCATCCGCGTAATGTTTTATCCAAAGATCTACAAGTATCCAACCGATCAACTACTGCGAGCACTTTCGCACAATGGATACTTGCTTTGTATGTTGAGTTTAGAAGCGTTTTGTTTACACAGTGTAGCGATTTGTTTTACACGAAATCAATCCGATTATCAACAGGAAATCTAAACAATAGAATCGCGATCGTCTGATTGATAGACATATCAAAGACGCTTAGCATTGCTAATAAATCAAAGAGTTTTTTTGCTGTTGCCGCCGCATCGAAGGAAACGAAGGACGTGTGATAATTACCAGCAAAGTTCTAGCAATAACAAGAGCTTCAATCGAAAGCGATCGATAGATACAGTACAGAACCAAACTAGATAGAAAATCTACAGTTTTTGTTATGTTCTGTATCTTCATCATCCAGGTCAGAAGAGCTTAAAAATCTATAATAAATCGAACGGGCACTTGCAGGGGTTTCATTACTCAGGAATTTTGCAGGTCAATTGCTTTTATTTAAGCAACGTAATTTCCATTTGCACCTTGCAAAACGTTTCGGTTTACTCGCGTCCAAATTCAAAATAAAAATCTAATCTAGGCTATCCAGGTATCCATGTAGTGCTGTAATTTACTAGGAAATAGACGAGTTCATCTACAATTAGAGTTGATTCGACTAGAAATGGATTCATTTACATTTGTACTAGATTCGACTGTTTCGCTTCGTAGCCGAAAAAAGCTGACTTGCAGAAATTCGATCTGCGAAAAAAAAGATTTGTGTTGTATGCAAGAAGTGTAGTTAGTGTTAACCTGATTCACATACGGATTAATTAAAACAAATTATTGCATGTGCATTTATTTTGAAAATCGGTAGTACATGTTTGATTGCTTTATGTTTGTTAATCTTTGGAAATTAATTTGAATTTTAAGCAAAACTTGGCGCTACAGATTTATTTTTTTTGATGAGGTGAAAAATAATAACGTTCATTGCTAGGTATTAACTTAGTCTGACAATATTTAGTGCCAATATTACTGAGCTTGAATTAAATTTTGCCTGAAATAAAATATACGACTCTAAACGCAGATAATTTTTTTGCTGGCACATCTTAAATCTTTAAGTGGTCATTAATAACACACATTATTCATGTGAATTTAAAGTTTTTGTTGAAAACGCGAAGACCGATGTGATAGAGATTTATTAGCAATGCAGAGGCATAAATATTTCAGCAGGGTGTTGTTTTTATTTCATAAATGTTAAATGCTAAAAAATGCATAAAAAAATGCTAATCGAAATTGCGCTTGGTAATAAGCATTATCAGATCGGTGAAAATGACCGAGAAAATTCAGCTGCCACCTTAAAAGTATTAGTATCACTTTATCACGGAATCATCCAATATATGTTATCGGCTACTAAAACAAAGTTTTAATAAAATGCTACACTTACCAGCTACAAATAATTGGATTATACTTAAGCCTGTTAGCAAAGAGTGTAATTTATGGGAATTTGCAATATGTGAAATTTTATTATTTAAACAAAGATGATATTTTAGTTGAAAGTGTTCAAATTGAGGCGGCAACCATACTGCTGATTTGAGGTGTTAAGTGCATAGCTGATTTCGGGATTATGATAGATTATAGCGGCTGACACCATAATCCATAGTGCACAGTTTATAAGAGTATGTAGGTTATTTGTATTATAGCTTGTAGTAGCCATGTATTATAGTCATCAACGTCAAGCATTATTGGCTCTGATACAAATTAAAATTTCATATCTATCGGAACCTAGATTCAAACCTGAAACCTCAGACCTTATGAGTTGATGACCTACCCACTAGACTACGCAAAAATTTAAAACTAACAATACTATACAGCCCACTTTGATATGCTTTGGGGCTAAATGCATAAGAGTCGAAACTATGTGCATAGAAGTCGAGATTATGCGTAAACTAGAAAATTCCATAATTTATGGGAATTTTCGCTATGAAGCAAAAACCAAGTTTTCACATGACTCTTTTTCTCCATGTATTTATGCGAACTGAATAAAACGCATGAATAATTCAATAATTTAATTTAAAAAAATAGATAAAAATTTAATAAGTAAACGTTCAACTCTACGGCGTATTAACCTGGTCCGAGGAACTTAACGTGGAGCGTTAGCTCTCCACCACATTGAGTGCGCTTAGTTGCAACAAGTGACTGAAGAGTTTTACAGGAATGTTTATTCTCTGATCAGAGAGGTACATATCGTTCAACGTGACTTGCTGCAGCTCAGTTGAGGAGGTGGAATAGAAAGAGGACGGATTGGAAGTTATTTAAATCTCTGGTCCGCTCCTCATTGAAAACTGCTCCTAAGAGCATTGACTGCTACCGTGAATGGAATCACGTGGTTGGTATCCTTACTGATTCTCTCAACTCCACGTTTGAGCCGTTTAAATCACCTGGTTTTGATGGAGTCCTTGCGGTTGATATCCAGCAGGACGTCGAAGTATCGCTACCATAGCTCAGAGAGATTTATAACGCGTGCCTGCGCCTCTCGTATGTTCCCACCAACTGGCGGGAAACTAGAGTTGTATTTACCTCCAAAGCAGGAAAAGTCTAGCATGTTAGGCCAAAGGACTATCAGCCAATAAGTCTTAGCTCTGTCCTGCTTAAAATTTTGGCAAGGATCATTGATAGCCATAATAAAAGATCAATCGATCTTATGTTGGTCACGCAGTACGCTTATACCAAAAGGTAAATCTGTTGAAACTGCTCTTCACGTCCCCACTGAGCAAGTTGGAAAAGTTTTGCTCTTAGGGAACATACGCTTACAGCCTTCTCGGACAACAACGTAAAGTCCGATGCAATTGTTGAGGCACTCTCGGCGCTGCATGTGGATGAGCAGCTGATTGCTTTTATCCTGCAGCTTCTTAAAAATAGAGTGGTAACCTTTTTCCTGGGGGCACGGGCACACCTTAGCGTGGAGTCCTCTCTCCACTGTTGTGGATCATTGGGATGAATACTCTCCGTGCCGGCTGCAAAGTGATTGCTTATGCGGCTTATGCGACATAGCGGTAGCAGTGTCGGGAAAGAATTTATCTACGATTACGGAGAGATTAAATCACTCTCTTGACATACTTTCACTTTGGACCCGTGAGTGCAGCTTGAATGTGAATCCTAACAAAACGGAGCTAGTACTGCTTACAAGGAAGTACAAATTTCCACTTTACGGCTGTAGAAGAGCCATGGGGGCGAATTGGGGATTACAGCCTCATATTGTTGCGGTGTGGTTGAGCCAATTATATTGTTTGGGGTGGCAGGCTGCTCTGGCGGCACTACTGGTAGTTGGAGCGTTCGGCTCGACCCTTTCTAAAGAACTTTTCGTGCTGCTTCATTGGCTAGTAACTAATCATCTGACCTTACAGCAAACTTATTTTGCTGCTGTGAAACTGAGCAGCATGGCCGACTCAGCACAGAATAGAACATAATTTGGCTATATAAGGATTTTGGCCGAGGGAGTTACCGCTCCAGCGGGTGTTGATTACATCGATACGCACTTCCCACTAGATTTGGAACTCACAGCTCAGATTCCTGGTAGAGATGAATTGGATGATTGTGTCATCGTCACTACTGTGCTTATCCATGTGTAAACCTGTGGCTCAAAGCTAAACAATAGAGTCAAGAGCTATGTTTACTCAGGTGAGCTGAATTTCAAGCTGTCCCTTCGCCTACAAGACCACTGTATTGTCTTTCAGGTGGAGGTTGCGGCTATTTTTCAGACAATCAACTAGCATAAGTGCAATGGAATATAAATAGTGGTATTTTCACAGACAGTCAAGCGGTTATTAAGTTCTCTACCTGTCTTTGTACAGTGTCCATGATTGTTGCTGAATGCCGTGCATATTTTAGGAAGATATCGAGACATTCGGCTGTTCAATTGATTCGGGTACCTGGACATTTGGATTTTCAGGGCAACTGTGAGGCCGATGAACTAGCAGGGCTTGATACCTTGCTACCGAAGGTCTGATGCTCCTTCTCAATGGGTATACCAATGACATCGATCAAATTTGCCATCTTACAAAAATATCTTGAGGACGCTAGTAAGTCCTGGGCAGATGAATCATTCTGTGCGATAACAAGGCAGTTCTGGGCATCCATGGATGTGCATCGCACCCGGCTTTGGGAAGGAGAAGGGTGCTGGCACTTGGTGCACTCTTTCTTTCAAATCTGACCGAACTGTCCCTGGTAAATTTAAAGAGGATAGTGCTGTTAGTCAAAGGAAGCAGATGATTTCCTTATTTCAGTGAGAAAGAGAGTGTTATTAATTATTGTGACATCACAACGGGCCTCTACTGTGCTTAGGTGTGTCTGCTTAGATCTGGTGGGTGTTTCGCCATGGCTAGACAATATCATCGGCGAATCTTACAATAGTCATATTTCTTACTTCACGTAACCATAGTACAGTTTACTTAACAGCAGGGAGCCAAGAACGGATCCTTGCGGTACTCTTGCCACTTTGATAAATTGATAAAATTTCGATCCTATCGCAGTACAAGAGTCTTTCCCTGAAGTATTCGAGGAATATACGTGCTAGATAGTATGACCCTCTTATCTAGCAAAGCATCTACAATATGGTTATCATTATATATCTACAAAATTCAGCGTCCACATTTGATCCGCTTTTCTGGGAACCAAATTTTCATTCCGATAGTCGCGCTTTTCCTTCAATGTCAAACAGTAACTACTAGGTAATTACCAACAACTGCTGAGCCCATTACTGCCTACGCCTCAACCAGTGTCAACTGGCTTTTCTGGGCAGTCCGCCCCATCCTTATCATTAGATAATATGGAAGTGTTGCAACAATCTCGTAATGCACAGAAACAGCTACCAAGCCCGTTACTGCCAGCGGCTCATCCCTTGCCTGTGTCTACTGGCCTACTTCTGCAACCTGCTACTTCTGCTCAAACACTACATCAGATGCCTTCGGCACCAACACCAACTTTGATTGCTGTTACTCCTCCTTTACAAGTCTTTGTGACAAGACTTACTTATGAGACTAGTACTGCTGCTGTCAAGAAATATATCCATCACAAACTTGGATTTGTACCTGCCCTTCTGGACTGCACTAAACTCACTCCTGACAACATCGCTGGAAGATTGATCAGCTCATTTAAAATAACAACCACCGCTGATAACAAGGAATTACTGGAATCCAATTTTTGGCCCCCCGGTATAATTGCCAAAACCTTCATCAGAAGACCTCGCTCGAATTTTCAACGGAAAAGGAAAGCACCTGTTCCAACCAACTCAAAAAATTGTAAAATATCATTATACTATCAAAACGTGCGTGGCTTGAGATCGAAGCTCCAATCCATATCCCTTAACTCTTCGCTCGCCTTGGATAACATTATCTGCCTCACGGAAACTTGGCTCTCTAGCGATATTAATAGCAGTGAAGTTCTTCCTTTGCATCAGGTATTTCGTGTTGATCGGAATTCCTCTATTTCCAAAAAATCGCATGGCGGAGGTGTATTGATTGCCTTACGCGAACCCCTTCATGGAGCACTCTGTCGTAACTTTCATCCTTCTCCTCCTGTTGAATGTGTGATGGTCCGTACTTGTTTTCCCAATAACATTCACTTAATAATTCTCTCTGTATATGTTCCTTGTAACAGTTCTTGTGCTGTGTACGAAAATTTTTTTATCGAGCTATCTTCTTACCTTCATAAATTTTTTCCTTTTGACTCATTAATAATCTGTGGCGATTTCAATATGCCTTCTATTGATTGGAATCCAGTTTCAAACTGCATCCGGTCTAATGATCAGCTCTCCTTAGTACTTTCCTCCTTCCTTTCACTCAACTCCCTTTCGCAGATTAACACTACACGTAACTTGAATGGTCGTATTCTTGACCTTATCCTTACTAATATTTCCTCTACTGATATTTCTGTCTCCTCTGTGTTCCATCCCTATGTTCTAGTAGACGCTCACCACCCTCCTCTTTCTCTTTATTTTCCATTGTCATGTTCTTCAGACAAAGGAATCTCAGCTGCTCCTCGATACAATTTTCGCAAGGCTAACTACTCAGGAATGACATCGGAATTTCAAAAAATTAACTGGTTTTCGTTTTTCCGAGGGCTAAATATTGATCATGCACTCTCCAAATTTTATTCCTTCATCTATGACGTTATCTCTACCTATACACCTACCTTCAACCCTCGTAAATCTACAGATCCTCCTTGGCTAACCCAACGAGTTTTGAGGGCAATCCAACTAAAAAATGTTGCTCGGAAAAAGTTTCGTAGATCGAATTCTGCCTCTGATCTTGCCGTGTTTCAGTCCCTGCGATCCTCCGCTAAAATCGAAATGAAGCAGGCAATGCAAGATTATTTCGCTAGTCTGGAGTCTTCTATTTCTTCTTCCAATACTAAACCTTTTTGGTATTACATTCGATCCTTGAAAAAAAACTCTTCCATCCCTAACCAAGTAACGTTTAATGGCTCTACCTCCTCGTCTCCACAAGAAGTATGTGAGTTTTTCGCTAACTTTTTTTCCTCCTCCTTTAAAAGTTCTACCTCTCTTGTACATCCCCTTATTTTTCCTTCCACTCCTCCTTCTCTTTCTCTAATCCAAACTAATCCGATCGAAGTTGAGAATTTATTGCTCAGCCTTGATCGGAATTCCGGTGGTGGCTCTGATTGTATTCCCAATTTTTACGCGTGGTCTATGTCATCTTCATTGTGCGTCCCCCTCTCTATCCTTTTCAATGTAAGCCTATCATCCGGTATTTTTCCTTCCGCCTGGAAAATTTCTAATATTTACCCTATTTTCAAAACTGGCGATGTTTCCTCCGTCTCAAATTATCGGCCTATCTCTCTTCTCCCCTGTTTTAGTAAAATCCTTGAAAAAATTGTCTTCTCTAGAATGTATCCTATCATTCATCCTATTCTAGCTCCAGAACAGCATGGGTTCGTGAGGGGTAAGTCTACTTTGTCTAACCTTATTCTTTTCTCAAACACAGTTGCTCTTGCGTTAGATCGTCAGGAGCAAGTAGACGTAGTGTACACAGACTTTTCTAAAGCCTTTGATTCTGTCGACCATAGTATATTGCTCAGTAAAGTTTCACAGTTCGGTTGTTTCGGGCCAATCCTTTCTTGGTTTTCGTCCTACCTCAGTAACCGTGAGTGCAAAGTTACTATTAACAACCTCTCCTCTTCTACTTTTCATCCCTCTTCAGGTGTTCCACAAGGGTCTATCCTTGGTCCTTTACTTTTCCTAATTTTTATTAATGACCTTCCTTCCATTATTGATTCCCCTTGTCTACTGTATGCTGACGACCTAAAACTATTCTGAGTTATCAGGTCAGCTGATGACTGTATTATTCTCCAGAGTGATTTGTGTGCTCTTCTTAATTGGTGTAACCGCAATTCTTTGTCCTTAAATGTAAGCAAATGTAAACATATGACCTTTTCCCTCAAATCATCTCCTATTTCTTTTTCTTATTCAATTTCCACTAACTATCTGTCGTCCGTTAATCAATTTAGGGACTTGGGTGTGACTTTTGACCCTAAATTAAAATTTAATTTCCATATTGCTGAAGTCACTGCTAAAGCCTCCCGAGTCTCGGGATTGGTACTTCGCTCCGCCTCTAACTTCGTTGACATCAGTACATGTGTTCGTCTGTTTTTAATGTTAGTTCGTTGTGTTCTCGAATATGCTTGTCAAGTGTGGTCTCCACGTTTCCTATACCTTTCTGAGGCCATCGAGCGTGTGCAGCGTAGGTTCACACGCTCTTTATTTTTTAAATATAATATCCCTTACACTCCGTATGTTTCCCGTTTGTCCTTCCTTCAAATTCCGACCTTGGAGTCACGCCGGCTGTTGCTTGACGAGTGCTTCCTGTTCAAATCGCAACGAGGTATAATATCAGGCTTCACCGATGCATTCCGACCTCGCAGCTCGTTACGGGACAACAGGTCTCAGGAAGTTTTCACTGTTCCGTTCGCGCGTACAAATATGTACTTCTTTTCTCCTTACGTCAGAATCCCTAGACGTCATAATGAATTGGGGCTTGGAACTCTGCCACAATCGTTCTTTACATTTAAAAGATATTTAAAAGTATTTATCCTAGACCTGAGCGTTGGGTCATTAGTTTTTTGAATTATGTTTTTCTTTTTGTATACATTAATCTTTGTTTTTTTTATATCCATTTCTTATTTTATTGCTATAATTGGAATTTGTATTCTGTTGTGATGAATCTTTGAATTAAATAAATAAATAAATAAATAACTACTTGTTGGTCTATAATATGATGGCCCCCTGTAAATTTATTAGGGCTTCCTTACATTGAGCAGCCATTTTGATTTATGAAATGATAGCTTCCCGATAGGTTTATTTTGTTTGGACAGAAAAAGCAGTTTCTGTTGTTGCAAGCTTACGTGCTATTCGGTATCGTATCTAGGACTTACGTTTTTTTTTGTCACCAATGTTCTACTGGCAGCACTCCTTCTTTGCTTACCACAGCACGTTTTCAGGGTCTACCTGTATTAACGGCATACTTTCGTCCTGAATATCTTTGGCCGTGTTATTTGAGGAGAACTTTTTTCTCTTGATTCTAAATATAACATTAAATTCTTAATGTGTTCCCTCTTCTTGCTCTTAACAATCACAAGATGAAAGCTCTTCTTTTCGTCTTACTGGCACTGTAGGTCTTGGTACTCCGGACTATTCCTGCGGCATTGGTTGCATGGCCTGAATTTGTGACATTTTTTCCCAACCATTTGGATTGCCACATTCCACCAATAAATTACCTTCCTGGTCTTCAAAAAATAACATCATGGCATGGAAGTAATGTTCAAAAATCTTGATATTTGAACACATAGGGACTTTTATTTGAAAATACAATCTTATTTAAACGCTTTCTTTAACATTGAAAATAAAATTATATTTAGTCCGAACGTAATCGCAGATACATCGATAAACTTGCATCGAACGCCATAAAATAGCAAGTGAATATCAAAAGCATACTTGTCGAGAAAAGCTGTCATCAAATTTATGAATACTCTTCTGAACGATGATCAAATTTTTCAATGATTTATTAACATCGAACTTTCAACACAGATTCTTCTTAAATCCAAATTCCTTAGCACTCCTCTAAACAGCACGTCACCAATCACTTCTATCCATTTTGATGGCACTTCATTTGGATTTTACAACTTCCAAATGCACTTTTCAAGTGACAATAATCCACAAATACGTCAGCACTTTGAAAATATCGTAAAAAAACATCAAACTTCGCCAAAAAGCTGTCTAAAATCGAATTTCATGGAAATTTGATTGCCGACCATAAACCAAGCCATCCTCCGAAAGATTCATTGAAGTTACCAACAACATTCCTAGCGTACTATGAAAAATTTGCCTCCAGCAATTTATTGAAAATAAATGTCTGCAACAAACCAAGCGGGAGTTAATATGCGTTCTTGGTGTGATTTATGATCCCGAAAAATTCTTCCAAACTTAGTTCTTCGTGTATTTTTCTCTTCGGAAATTGAATTAAACAGATTAACAGGGGAATTTGATGGAACTCGAGTCGGGTCGTGTGGAGTTGGATCGGGCTAAACTGAGGCGAGTTTATTCCTATCGAAAGCCATTAATTTGTATTACCTGACTTTATTACATGGATTCGTTGTCGGAAGACAATTTATTACAGGAACGGAATGGCGAATGTGAGTGACAGAAGGAGCAATGATAAATTATAATAGAAACACTCGAAATGATAATCAACTGTATTAGGCGTTCGGAGTGTGGATAAATTATACGAGATTAGTACTATCAGTGTTTGAATGGGTCTTATGATAGAGATATGCATGAAAATGTTGGGACTATTTCGGAGCTTTTTTCCGAAAAATAAATTCACTTCAGGAAATAAGGCCTCCATGAAATTGGATTAACTGTACAAACAAATTTTAGCGTATGGCATATAGAACGAAAAATTGACAGATATGTTTCATATTTGCCAATAGATAAGTTTGGTAAGCCCGAAATTTAATTTCATCCATAGAATCTTTTTTCACTTGACAACCCTAAATAACAGATGATGCAACAATTTTAAACTGGCAAAAGTGGTGGGAAAAAGCGCAATATGTCTTGTGATTTGTGAAATATGTTATCTTCTAAAGGGACAAGTTGAGACATCAGCGAGTTTGTAACCTGAAAGATGGATTAGAGAAAAATCCACCATGGATTTCGTCGGCTTTATAGTACTTATGTCAGCAGCAAAGGTGGAATGTACTATAGGGAATTTTTTCTGTGCGGGGACATATGTATATGCTATGAGCCACTTCGTTTGTATATATATTTTTCAATCAATTTAATTTGCCCACACATCTAAACTAGTCTTCGAATAGATTGAACAAGAAAGAGTATTTCCGGAGAGTACCAGCTGCGACTTATAAAACATTTTTGGAAATATATTTATACTTATGAAGATGTTAGACTTATATATAATAGTTTTCCACTCCAAGTTGAATGCGGTTGATATCACTGAGCAAGCACAAATTTAATTTGGTTAATAACGCTGAATTGGATACTTCACCCGGCTGGACCTTCGTAAGAATTTTAGTGGTTCTTCTCGTGGTCGCTTGCTAATCATTACTGCGTTCGGATTCTAGTTTATTTTATTTATTCAAAAAGTTCGTCTAATACAGACTATAATGATGAAAAACAGGCAAACAATTCTTATTATATTATTCCCAACTTCTATTTACAATTCATACACTACTATTTTTAGCCAAGCTCTTTCTCAAAGATGGTAGACATATGTTTAAGTCAAATTTATTGTAAGCATTATTAAACTTTCTTTTTATTGACGAAACGGGCTCATTCAAAGCGTAATTGCACCGATAGGAAGGGACAGATAAAATGTTGACGTGTCTCACTCTGTCACCCTTGGTATTGAGGCCAAAAGATGTTCAGACCAAATATTTCCCGTGAGGAGCTTAGCAGCAAAGATCGTTTTGAAATTTTCACGTCTGTTATTAAGTGTATCCATGGCCAGTAACTTAAGTCGATTAATGTAAGGAGGCAAGAGAAGAGGATCTGACCAAGCAAATTCACACAAGCAAAACCGTTTTCTGAATGGACTCGATACGGTCCACATACACCTGCTGATAAGGCGCCCAAACTATGCACGCATATTCAAATATCGGTCTTACTAAAGCACAAAAAAGAAGTTGGTACTAGTACTACTACTTTTAGTTTAAGAATCTACCTTAGTGGTGAATCTCGAATCGATGTATGTTAATGGCAGGCTCGGTTTCGGGCTGTCACCCAATTTCTTTTCTTCGATGCTTGAATCGTTTTTTTTTTTTGGAATTTGACTAATTGCAAGGATAGAAGAATATCTTTCGCTATTTTTTTTTAATTTCTAAAATTTCAATTTAGTGTCCCTATGCTGTTAAAGTTGGAACTTTATAAATTTAAAAATATAAGCACCTCTTGAGTGGCATAGAATTTGGTTGAATAAGATGGCTTCCAGATGCATTCAAAAGCTGTTTGTAAGTTTTTCTCACCTTGATTGTAGCAGGATAAGAGGGTACTATAATGCCAAGTCTACACACTTGCTGAACGTTTCGTCCAGACATTTAGCAAAGATCTGAATAGTATTCAAAATATTCACTAAAAAACCATTTATTTAAGCCATAAACCCGTTTATATCTCAGTACGCCATAAACCTCGTCCTATCAACGTTGAGAGTATTTTAAGGGCGTGAAGTTTAAGTGCACATCAGATATGCATATGGTGTAGGTAGGTAGCATTTACTCTGCCTAGAAATTTGTTTAGAAGTATTCCAAAAGTGCACCTTGTGTCCATTCATACTCATGCACCTTGTCAGTTTTGATGCATCTAGTCCATGATTTCTTAAGCGAAGTAAAGCGGTTTGTAAATATTATCAGAGCCAGCATGAGACCTTTTTTGACATCCCTTTGGCTCGATAATAAAACCGACGAAATGTCGAACCGTCTAAAGATAAGGCAAGCATAAAAAGACCCTCGCTGAAATAATCTACAACTGCTCAGCTCTAAAAGTATGACACAATGAGGACAAGATAATAAATTGCGCATGTCTATCATTATCTCGAACTCACATTGGGGACAACTATTAGAGCTTTATTACTAATCCAATGTAAAATAAGGTGACATGAACAAGGACGTTTGGCATGAAAAATTAATTATATAGCACTACGTACGGAAATACGTCGACGCCGATGTTATGATGTGGGCCACTCAATCCAATTCGTGCATTCTAATTTTCTGGCAGAAACGTTAGTCGGATCACTCCAGCCGCCTTTCGTCGCAATTGTATGTAAAAGTATAATACTGTAGTAAATAGTTGTAGACTTTCAGGGATGTGAGCAGCTTAACGTTGTTCTCCCCAGCACCAAAATTCACTCAAAGCTCGTTCCACTTGTGTCCTCCAAAATCGAAAACCAGCGATTGCAGAGTAAAATCTATAGGTGGATCCAACTTATTATTTTGTACCTGCTTATGACGGAGGGTTGTGTAAACGGAAGTTTAACCCGTAACTGACAGAGATGTGGTCTTGTTTTTCTTTCCACAGGGATAACACAGGGGCTAGGTGACGGGTCTGAGCTGATGATTTGGGTGAAGGTTCCCCTACGGAGTTTTGGATCCAACAATTGACTTTACCCAGTTATAGAGCCTAGCGTTCCGGCATTTACAAAGCAGCCACCTATTGAACTCGGGAAGATACCTTGAATGGCTCAGCATCAATAGTAGCAGGTTTCGCATATTGTTAGAGCCTACAGAACCCTCGGAAGGTTTTAGCGAGTCTGCCTCGCGATCTCAAGAAGGACAAGGACTATCGGAGCAGTGCCCTGTGTCTATGGAGTGTATCGGGAGACGAGCGATGACGATAGCTTCGGCTGTGGTCCAAAAACGCAAAAACCTAAAGCTGAAGTATTCAAACAATATAAGCATGGATCTAACCAACGACAAACAAAACCAAACTTCCAGCCAGTAATTCTGAAGACTATTCACAAGAAGAGAGCCCCTTCTAAAGGAGGTCAAAAGTGTTGCGATCACCAACATAGGGAAGAGGAATGGAGGGAGGTCATGCGATCTAGAGATTGTAGGCTTTGAAGCTGGCTGAAAACCCGCTGCGGCGGTTACCGCGAGTGCAAGCGATGTAGCGATACCACTGCGCAGAAAAGCTACCCAGCGGACTTGCAGCTGATCGAAGGAATCGCTAGTCATTTCAATAGAAGCGGTGAACAGCGACATGGGAAGGAAGCGGCGGTCTAAAGGATTGGCAGGTCACTGCAATGATGGTGGTGACTGGAGTCTACTTTTTTTTTCTCTTTTTACTTTACTTAATTTTTTTATTTTTTATTACTTTATCTTATTTTAGCCTTAATTATTTTCTATGTATATTCTTATTTAGTTCTTGTTATTTTATTTTGTTCCTGGTATCCAATCTGTAATTGGGCAGTTTTGCCTGTTGTATTGAATACGTACCAAGTAAATAAATAAATAAATAAAAAAAAATAAAGAAGCCGAACTATCAACGCTTTAAAAAGAAAGAAACAAAGCAAGCGGCCATGAGTATGATGACATCAGAGTCCAAAGGGAAACCTGAGCATAATCAGATTAAACCAGCTCTTGTGGCTGGAGAGCCTCCTTGAGATACAAGTGGACAAAGAGGCCATGATAGAATATGGCAGCTTCCTAAAGGACCGAGCTGCCGTCTTCTATTATGGCATTTATGCCCGCTTTAATCTCTGCGGGTAACCCAAAGCTGGCCGTCGTCAACAAAGAGGAGCATCTGGAATAGAAGCTGGGGAATAACGTGGCCAAGGTTATCCTTAACCGTGTTGCGAGGAACTGCTCAAGTTGATCTATGTACTCATAACAACGGAAGAGGGATCATCTCGCTTTGTAACACCGTAACATTGTACGCAACCACATTGCGGTGACCTGCAGCGACGTCTCCCCGATGAATTGGCTTCGGTCAGCCGTCTTGAGGAAATCAGCATATTATCCGGGGTAAGACGTAGTGGAGGACACGTTTGTACACTTTTTTGATTCGAATAGATCCGATTTGGTTCGCAGCAACTAGCAGCAAGTTTTCTTTAATTTTATTTAAAGAAAAATATTACTGAAGTCATCAAATCCCTCCTTGCAATATACAGTAATCTGCAGCCAATCTGAGCTTGGGCACTTTGCTGGTAGTTATTTACAGCAAAGACTTGGCGCGAGAGTTTGAACTAGATGCACTGACACATCGTTAAATTTAGCTCAAATTCGGGCCTGGACCGATTAAGTGGTTATTCTGGACTATAAAAAAAGCCAAACGTTCAACAATTTAAGCTCCTGTTCGGCAAGTTTGATTTCAATGTACTTAAAGAGCGTTTAACGAAAGCAAAGCAAGTTTTCAATAAATCGAAAAGAATCCCCTTTCATTCCATTCAGTATTGCAAAAATTCTGGCAGCCTAAACCGAAAAGTCTAAACAATGTCAATGGATTAGTACTTCTACGCCGAGGCGTGCGAAAATCCATCACAATTTCATATCCCATTCAGTGTACTGCAAACACATTCATGCCATGGAACTTTACGGTTTCCATTGTTTAACTAAAATAGCACATGTATTCAGCCACAGATACATATCGGCATGCAATTCGAACATACGAATATCAAAACGTGTCTAAAATCAAGAATTCCATATTGATTCATCGCAAAAACGAACACAAATTCATTGATAAAATCCTAAATTCATTCAGCATTTGAAATTTTAGACAAACAGCCAAGGCTCAAATTGTTTACTACTTGTCTACACCAAATCATCTGTTGCATACCGAATAAGCTCCTAAATCTGGATATCTACGATTGGGGGTGTAGGTATTGATTTTTTCAATTGAACCAGCCATTCATGAAGCTCTCGATACATTTGACGAATTAATTTCGCAGATTAAATCGATTCGCTATGATAACGTGGCGAGTCGAATGATATCGATTTGATTTTCGTGGCTGTCTGACTCCATTGTCTAGCTGTGATCGCTGATTTCAGAAGCTGAATTAACGGTTTTCGTGAGTATCTTCGATGCTGTAAAGTATGATGCGGCTTCGAGATATACATTTAAAACACCGAACACGTATCACTGCAAAAACAAATCGACTTGAGTTGTTGAAAAGTTTCAATGCGATAGTCCTAACAGAGCTATTGATATTGCTGTTCGAAAATTGGATGATTGGTTTTAATTCCAGAGGTCGATGGCTAACGATAATTTGAGTTATTGATTTGAAATAGTACCGTTGTAAATAATTGGCCTTTGTTTGCGGTAAATTACAATTTTCTCGGTAGAATCTCGTTGCGCGTTTGGCAACTTAAAACAAGATTGTTTTCAAGATGGATAATCATTCTACATCTTCGGATTAGACTAACTGTCGAGGGTCATGTATGGTTCGTTTAGATATTTTTTAAGCTCTTCGTCATCTAAAATCCATAGAGTTTTTTCAACCAAAAATCATCTATTCCCATAACAATGACCACATCAAATCATCACTCTGACCGAAAGTTGTTCAAAGTCAAGGTGAGCAATCAATAACGTCATGCAATTCGAACAGAAGCAATGACCAATTTCGCCACCACGTGTCGTTTGTTTAAACTGAAACGTCTCAGTATGGTACTTACAGCCTACTTTTGACGTTTTTACTTTCTCTCGATTTGCTTTGCCTTTTCAAAAAATCATAAATGATTTCTTTTACATCATTTGATTAACTTGATCGAAGTTGATTGATTTCAGCCCAAGACTCGAAACACGTTGATGGTCATGGTGTTGATGGCAATGACGATGCTCATAATGTTGGTGAAACGCTAGAATTCAAAAAAAAAAAGAAGAGATGAAATTGAAAGTTTGATAGGCTGTCAAGGTGTAAATAGGAAGAACTCTCACTGGATATTTTGATGAATTTCGTATTTTGTCTCGATTAATGAAAAACAATCTCTGAACCACAACAAACCACAACACAATTTTTCTCGAAAATTATAGAACAATATCTTCGATTTTAGGAATCAAAAACGATTTTTGTGTTTTGATTCGTTGAGGAGGTGCTGGACAATGAAAATTAGTTAGTTGAGCTTTAGGGTTCGAACATGTTTTGTGCTGTACTTATTTATTGGCGATTTGATTCACTTTCATGTTTTCCATTAGCAGCAATAAAATGATTGATTTGTGAAATCATAGTTTTCTTCAGAAGGAAAGGTATAGCTGGACTTCACCATAAGCATGATTTTTGGCTATGCATCATAAACTTGGCAACGAAGATATTTTAAATTATTTGTAGTAGAGTGCTGGAACTTTTAAGCGAGAAGAATCATTCGAAAGTTTAGATCTTGCTTGTCTGGTAAGAAAAACAAGGGGGCTTTATCGAGGCTACATTTAATGTAAGCCTGAAATGTTAGCCTTACTTTCAGGTAAAAAAATTCAGAAAATCTACACAGATAGTAGTAATGATGGTAGCAATGGCAACTAACAGAATCCAACAATTATTGTACAAATCAGGAATGAATTTACTTAAATGTCTTGAATGCGAAGCTAGTCAAATTGCAAGCAGCAATAGCACAAACTGCCTAAAAGTCAACATAAAATAAAATCTAGCAATAGATGAAAAAAAATTAAAGTTAAAAAAGAGTTATTTCACTACAAACATTTGTTTGCTAGAGAGATAGGATCAAATATTGACATAGCTTCGGACTTTCTGGACACAATCCATGCAAATAAGAGCGAAAATTCATTGACGGCCCCTAGCAAATTTTAAGAAAATGGTGCTTTAATCCGTTCAAGAGTAGTCAGATCTCTTTGATGAAACATTTTTAAGCTGACACAGCTGATGTCTTTGATGAGCAAAGATGGATTTTTATTAGAGATTTTTCAATGTTTTTTCCTGCAACCGCATATCGTCTGAACAATATGGTTCATATTTTCGAATATTTGTCCAGTAACGTTAGCCGTTGATTGCTACGGAATCTTCAGCCTAGTTTTTAAGAAAAATTGGGACTTACAAGACCACAATAATTAGTGATGTTTGTGAGTATAATTTGATACCATGAATCTGAGCCCAAAACAGAGGATAGTTGGGCGTTGACCTTTGTGGACATGGTCGCATCTAGAATCATTACCTGCTGCTTGACATCTGTCAGGTAGAGTCAGTTTTGAATCATGAATATGGAAGGAAAGTAAAACGTTAGAAAGAATAAGAAAGGGATGTTTCTTTAAAGAGAAGAGAGGGATTCCGGCATGCAGAGGCAAACTTTTTGAACCATAACACAATATCCAGAAAATATGAAATTTTTATTTGGAACAATTTTTTCATCAGCTCTCCTCCAGGAATCATGTGATGAACCCCGAGAACCATTGGCCAGAATGACCCTGCAATTAAACAACATAAAATTTGTTCAGTTTTTCCTCGCGATCGCGTCATTCGATCGAACTAAAATTCCCAAAACATTCTGGTGCGTATTTAATTTGCGTTTTTGATTCACAGTAAAATATCTTTAAGACTTTGACGCCAGCAGGTGTGTTAGTTAATTTCCAGGGACCCCTATATTTCTCTGAAAACAAAATTTTTAGAAAAATCAGCTGCAAAAAGTGAAATTTAATAATGTTTCTAGCTTGAATATGATACTGTTTTGGAAATTTTAAACCCTATGACGGGCACTAAGTGCCTGAAAGTAGGCAAAGAAAATTCGTAGAGTTCCAATTAGCGATAACTTCCGAGGAAATTATCAGATCGTCAGGCAGTTTGGAGGGCACATTTATCGGCACATGAAATACGCGTGCGTGTGTTAATTAATGCTTGAGCAACCCTATAGCTAAGGCAAATATCTGAAAAGAAAACCTTCAAATCAAGAACCTTCCTGAAAAATTTTTGCTCTTTAGAATAACATGCAATATTTTCGAGAAGCTTCATGTGTTGTGTACAATGTAACATTTTCGGATTTACTCTTTACACAAGAACGATAACTCTTCATCAAATTACCTCTACTGGATACCCGAAATTTCCGTTCGCGAGAACTGACGACCCGATGATCGGATTCAATTTACATGAACAGCTTGTATTAAGTAGCACCAACTCTGATAGAAGTAATTTGAAAATGGAGACAACCCTATAGCACGGGTGTAAAATCACTTGGAAAAATAAAAGCTTTTCGTGCTATAACTAACGATACAGTAATCAAATTTTAATGAAATTCGCACAGTAAACGGAGCTTAGTATTAATAAATTATACATTTGTTATAATTTTAGTTGAAAAAGCAAATAACAGGGTTGGTTGGCCATAGGATGAAGCAGATTTGGCATACTTTTGGCTATGGTACAAGCTGCAATTCTATTCCTCTTATGGAGAAACAGTACCTTTGAGCAGAGAATATTTATTCCAGAGAAAATAAAAGTCTGGTTGATTTATTCAGGGACTATGAGCAATCGCAGATTGAAAAAAAGGAACCTCACACATAAATTGTGATGTACTTACGTATTTTTAATAAGAAGTTTAATGTTTCCTTTTTCCTTAAGAAGAACTTATATAGCTTGTGTGAATCGTATCAAAATTCGTCGAATAATGATATATAAAAGACCTATTTGCAAGCTGTAATACCCTGTCCGAACGGGAACTTGTCCATTTTCAACTATGTCAAAAAAAAAATGACAAAATTTTTCTATTTGTGAAATTTGGAGTGATAGCACAGATTGCTTCTTTTTGTACGCAGGCGAGGGCAAACGCGGTGCCTCCGAAATAGGTTCCTACCTATTGAAGTATTTAGAGATAAAGTCGAACCTGATTGACGATGAGGAACTGGAATTTACATATTACTCAGACAACTGCGGTGGGCAGAGCTAAAATAGGTAAATTATTTCCATGTTTGCATATGCTATCCAAACGTATAAAATTAAGGCCATAAACCATATATCTTATCTTTCAACACACCCAAAATTAAGAAGATTGTGTGCATTCAGCCATTGAAAAACATATAAAAAACTCTCCTAAAAGTGGTCCCATTATCAATCCGCAGTAGTATGCTACTATTACACGAACATCGAAAAAGCGAGGTAATCCATACAAAGTACATGAGTTAGTTAACTCAGGTTTCAAAGGCTTAAAGTACTTGAACAGACTAATTGGTAACAACTACACGAAAGACGCCAAGGGTCCAGTAAAAATTACGGGAGGTAAGACCCTTAGGTTTGCAAAGCAGATACCATTTTCTTTCAAATCCAAAATTCCTTATGGACAGACAGAATTGGAAGAAGTTGCTATTAAACACAGCAGAAAAGGCAGCACTTCCATCACCCTCCAAAATCTGTACTCAAAAAAAATTCTTACAGATGAAAAAAAATGACTGTTTTCAATTAATTCAGTCCCACCACATTCACTAAAGCTACTTAAATATTTTTAAGTCATTGTTTTCATTAAAATAAAAGTTGTTCATAAAAAACAAAACATACAATAAGTTTTCACTTTATTTTCATAAAGTACAATAATAATAATATACAAAAATAAAGGCAGGAAAAATGAGTCAAGTGTTAATTAAGATGGTTTCAAGGGGCGAAAATCACATGGATAGAAGAACTTTTTTCGGAGAACTCGTATCAAGCAACTTTCAATTAGACTTGAACTCAAATCGGTTATGTATCACTATAAATTATTCGTTCAATAAGACGGTCATTTTCTTTTGCCTCTCCTAAAAAATTGTGTAGCTTTAACTTGTGTCACTTTTCCTATGGGGGTGCGATATGTTGTTTCACAAATATCTATTTCATTTCCCCTAAGATCACGGGACTCATTGGGTTCTTCAGCATTCAATAACTATGAGAAATAAAATACTTACAAAATTTGGAAGTCTTGAGTTGGCGATGACAGTCATATTTTCTTTTTTCGGGCGAGGTGGTGCTGACGTCTTCAGAGGTCGTTCAGTTCATTTTAAAATGAGTGGCGGTAGTTGTGTTTGAGGTAAAAACATCCCAAGTGCTGGTAGCCAGTCCTCCTCCTTTGGGAACTGCCTCTGGTTTTGCCCCGTACGTGAGCAGCTGAAGCATCTCAAATCGCGGTTTGCTGCAGTTCATCGCTGTGATCAATTCAATTTATGGGAGAATTTTTCTAGAGTAGAGAGTAATAGAACACAGTCAGAGAGCACTTAGACTCGGTCAGCAGCAGGCCTGCTTCCTTTTATCTTGCTCCACAAGGCAACCGGGAAGCATGGGACTGCATTGGATTTCTCTGCATTTTTGGTTTATTAGGTAAAAGTATCTTTTCGATTTTTTATGGAACTGCATCCCAAAAGTACTGAAAGTTCAAATTGGCTTCACCGTATTCATTCAATGATTATATCGACAAGTTAAGTTTCTAGTATGTATCACAAACAGACAGGGTTGTGCATGTGGAGTATGAAGCGGGTTGTTTCCACCTCGTTCTCGCAGTTGCCGATGCACATTTTCTGGGTTGACAGCAGTGTTAAATCTTTCTATTACTTATTTTTTCAACTTGTAATCTGTCCATACTTTGGACAATCTTCACAACACTCGAGCTGTATATTTCAGTGGTTTCCGAAGGATTTTTTGGTTTTCACTAATTTCAGTGTGACTGCCTCAATACTTCGCCAAAATCTTGGAAAAAATATTTGATATGCTGCAAAAGCGTCAACTATGTCATCTGGTCAACCAGTGGTTTTAGCTTACTAAAACAAGTTCATGTGGTGCGAATATTATCGAAATTACTAGTTACATTGCTACCAGTATTTCCAACGATATTTGTTCGATATTGACTCTTTTTGACCTAAAATTTAGGTGAAAATACACTTTTTCATCTTCGAATCACCATAATTTCCCAAATAAAAAAATCGCTTCGCTATTTGGTAACATGTTTTTTATGGGCCTCTCAAACATAGAAAAAACAAACTCACAAGCATCCCAAGTCGTAATCAAAATCGGATAATATGAACATGCCGCTGAGAAAGAGAATGTTGTTAGTAGCAAATGTTTAGATCAATATATCTCAAAAACGGTCTACCCACAAATAAGCTCTAATGTTTTTCAGATGCAAATCAACGGAGATGTAAATGGAGCCATATCGTCCCTCCTTTGCAGAGGGTCCCCGCAATAGGGGTACAGCTCCGTCATTTTTTCATATTTTTTTTATACTTTATACATTAGAATTTATGGTTTTTAAGAAAAAAATGCAATTTCCAAGTGGTCAAGGTGGCCAGAGCCCTTAAATAGCATTTTTATATTTAACAAAGAAGTAATATTCAATTTTCAACAACACTGCTTCTCATTTCGTTAAAAAACCTAATCGCCGTATTTTAAAGCCTTCTTCAACAAGAAAAGAAAATGAATCTTTTAAGATATTTTTCACCGTTACGGTTACTTTCATGTAAATTACTCGTGGCTTGAACCGCGAGAAAAATAACATAAAAAACGACCACCTCAATCATTTATCACTCTAGTCAAAAATTAATCCAATTTTCGTTATCAAAACCTGAATATCAAAATACCGAGTCAAATTCAAACCCCATCGTCATCCTCGTCACCATCTGTTTTGATCGCTCCACATAACATATGCCCTCTATCCATCCATCCACCATTCATGAGAATGGCAAATAAACGTATCCCAGTGTAAACTTGCGTAGGGTTAAGCTATAGGGCATGTGTAATGAAACTCCGAGCCAGAACTGAGTTTTTATAAGTAAGTGCTGTCGCATTATCTGCGATCATAACATAACCAAAACCGCAGATGGTATTCAATTTTTTTTAGCAGGCATCCATGATAACAGCTCTATAAATAAATGTATATACGTAGTCATGGATTTGAATGAGTTCCTCAATCAGACGATGAGAATATGCCAGCGACCACCATTGAAATTTTCATATGGCCTTCATCCATCAAAGCCATTCAATGTTGTATCTCGTTTATTTCGTTCTGAGAAAGATATGTTCTGATAAGATATCTTTCGCACGAAAAAAGATTGCGCGCCATGGAACTGGAGTCAACATGGTTTTGATGTTCAAAACATAGTTCGTCATCGTTACGATGCATTCGCACTTATACCACCATTTAGAGCAGAAAGTGCAGTTCGCAGGTGATATCAATGTGATCTTCCACATTAAATATGATACATTACAGCGAAGAGTAGCTCTTTCTGAAATCAGGGTGAGAAGTCTATTGTTCTACGACAGATGAGCCACCGTTATCGTCACTTGGAATTCTTCACATAGCTGCGAACTACCATCTATCCAACAACCGGATAGTTTTCGAGAACAATGCTCCAAATATAAATTGCAGAGATGAGTAGTTGTGAGAAAGCAGAACAACACAAAACACTCGTTTCTGAATGTTTCGCAAAAGCTATTAAGACCGAGATCGTTAGATTAGATTGCCGGGACTTTTGCAGGTTGTTGTTAATGGCAGGTATTGTCTCGACGCTAATCCGTTCAAAACAAACCATCATTGCACTGAATCTGGCTCCATACGTTGTCGAATCTGTGCCAAACGCAGCGGTTATTGTCGGCAGTAGCACTTACTGTTTCATCAAAATTATGCACTGGCCCATCCGAATCTGAAGCTGAGCGTGAACAACCGTTTCAAAATTGACCGTCGAATGAATTCAGGCAACGTCTTACACGAAAATCACTTGAGAGATCAACGAAAAAATGATGAAAATAAATCAACTGCTTACTTGCTTTGTTGTTCGGCGAAAAAAAAGTAGAGCCGCTTTTCAGTTTATTGTTGGACCAGTAGCATCGTTACCAGAATTATTATAGTTTTTTTTTCGCGAAATAGATTTTGGCACAGGAAAGCAAAAGTGCGTGTACGGTTACTTCACGCCGGTCGTGTGCTTTATGAGTGATTTCAGAAAAGCATCATCTTTCGTTTGCCTGATACAATTTTCGGCATTAAGCGTGTCCATTTTTACAAAAGAGGCAGACGCTTTAAGGTTTACAGATATCCTGACGATCTTCGCAACACCGAAGAGGTATCACTTTCTACAGCTCATGGCTGTGAAAATATCCATACCTTTCATGCATTTCACTTGATAACTAAAATCTCAAGCTGTTCGCTCTTTTGATTCATTTTTCGTCTATTCAATTCAGAAATTCTTCTGAATGAGCTGTGGGATTTTTAACGAGCCACTCGACTTGATAGCTGTGCGAAAAAGGTAGTTGAATTGTGTGTGTGTGATGCGCATCAAAAATCTTGGGTTTCTCGAATTGCAAACAAAATCAATACGAAGCAATTAAAATCGAACTTGACGCAACAACAAATAAAATCAAAAGGCGAACTTGTACAATGCATGATGAAGCACTTTCAAGACCGTGTTTCTTGAATGAACGCTGAGAAAAATCATTGCGAACCAATTTTCACATCGAACTTAACCAATAACTTCAGCTTCCTCCACCAGCTTCGTCACTATCGCAAACCACAGGAATGCCATTCAAATTTTCCTTCATTCATCTTTTCATGTGAGAATCGACTGTTTTGTTGGTCGTAAAGTGATATCCTACCTCTGCTCGCGGCAAGGGACACATTTTGTTTTGGAAGTCAAACCGGTACCGGTATAGTAAGTGAATGGTAGTGCGTTTGAACTTCTCAAGATGACGCTCGACCACACAAGGAAGGACAATCGACACTTTGCTGTTATTTTCTTTTTGTCATTTTCTTCTGTCGCATGTCTGCAATTCAGTCTCGATCACCTGTGCAAGTGTTGCGATCGGCCTAGTAGTAAGATGAAAGCAACACAAGTGCTTGGAGATAATTTCCTTCCGCAGGAGATCTTTTGATTCAGTTCCATTTCCTTTGTGCCGTAGAAGTGGGTCATAAAGGTCATACAGTGCTATTGAGTTGGTTTTTATGAATGCATAAATTGGATTAAGCCGGAAATGGGTCGTACCTTTAGATATTATACATTTTTTTGAGTATAATTGCATGAGCCGCTTGAGTAGCCTAGTGGATAGAGCACTGGCTTCTTGCGTATGGGGTCCCTGGTTCCAATCCAGGTTCGGACCAGGGTCCGCGCACCCAACTTTGAGTTCACCTACCTCTGATTAGATACCTGATTTAAATCAGTGAATCGTGGAACTAATTTAAATTAAAGTGAATAATATTAAAGTGAATCGTGGAACTAATCACTCCACACTCGTATTCACAATGATTGAAAAATTGTAACGAAGCTCTCTACCAGCTTCAACTCCTAGACTCGTACGAGAGTTGTCGTGGGATTACTTTTACTTTTTATAATTGCATGAAATGAAGTATCTTTATTGGTCAAATTAGCCAATATCATATTTATTCATAATAGTTTAAAATAGATCTAGGCTTGCTTGCGCATCATCCAATTACTCATAGACTCCTATTTTACATGCGATGGAGTGACAAGTTGGAGGAACTCGTTCATCGGTAGAGAAATGCGACCTTGAAGTTTAGCATAACATTAAATTATCTTCATGCTTTGAAATGGAGTTTTCTAATCCTTTTTAAATGCATAATTTGCTTTATCACAGCAGATAAATGAAGTAAATATAAGTCAGGTCTAAGATTTCTGCCTTAATGAAGGACGGAGAAGGAACTTACGGAATTCCCGCCAAAGATTCATTAATCCTGCTTTATTAATTTATTATAATTTAAAGGCACGTTCTGGATCAATAAATGCAGACTTTGAATAGTTTACGCAAAGGATTCACCTGTGAGATAAAGGTTGAGAGCAGAAGGTTTCTTCTCGCTTGTTGATGATGTGGAGCACTAGAACTGCGCCCAGTGGTTAGAATTTTTATAAGACACCACGCAGTGCAACAACTATACACGCTAAAAAATCATTGTTCTACCCTTAATATATTCTCCAGCTAATATATTTATATTAAAAGCATTTCTTAGCATTATTATATTGACTTAGCAATAACATTATACATAGCATTCTTAAAATTTTATATATTGACATGCGTGTGGTGAATTTGTCTGTTACAATATTATATTAGCAGGCCAATATTAAACATTAATATGGCAATAAGTTACATTTACGTGCCAACGACACGCGGTGTTCCAAGCGGTGCCCCATCTACGTACTAACCGCGCCCAACACTGCTTAACTTCGGTGATCGAACGAGAACCGGTTATTCCAGTGTGGTATTGCCGTATTTAATATTAAAATCCTAACATACAATACTAGCATTGTACTTTGTTGCTTCACCATCAATTTCACCACCCTTGGTTAATACATTGATATTGGCATAGTAATATATTTATGTTAAGATGTTAAAACATTTTGTCGAAATATGTTTACAGATGTTCTTAACATAAAAATCAACAGCCTTAATATATAAAATTAAACTGCAAATATGATATTGTAAATTCCTAACATAAAATATTGAGCTGTCAAAATTATGTACTGGTGACAATGCTGTTACTATAACAATATTAAGATATTTTAATAAAAAAACCGATTTTTCCTTTAGAAGCTAGATATATTGAATTTTGTGACAAATATCGATATTTCGAGGGTAATCTGCCCTCTTCTTCAGTGTCTATCAGTCTAATCTTAATCTAACTTATGTATACTACTTATAGAGCTTACTTTTAAAGTATTGACTTATACTAATTACCAACTAATTGTCTATTAATGGACTATATACTAATTACTAACTAATTGCCTATTAATTACTTTATTATCCATATTAATTAAATTATCCTCCTCACTATCATATGAATGTTCAAATTAGCCTGAACAATGGTGATGCACAGTTTCCTTGGTCTGTGTTTAGTCTTCTATGCATAGGGGTTTTCCATATGTGCAGGCTTTCGTACGCATCCAGTTTTCGCACCTGCTGTACCTCCTTGATCACATCCACGTTGTCCCAAGTTATGTTGTGATCCTCCTCCAATATGTGCTTTGCTACTGCTGAACGTACTAATGTTGTATTCTTTTTCCTCGCTGAAGCTGCTTCCCGTTTATGTTCCGTTAGTCTAACACCAACTAACCGTTTCGTTTGCCCGATGTATACTTTGTCGCATTCTGGGCAGGTTATTTTATAAACTCCACATTTTTCCTTTTTATCCTTTTTGTCTTTGACGTGACATAGTATAGTACCTAATTTTTTAGTTTTACTGGTTGGAACTGCTTTAATATCAAATCGTTCAAGAAGTACCCGAACTTTTTTGAATACTGATGAATAAATAATTGGAACTCTTATGGTCGTTTCTTGTTTTTCCTGCGTAAAAAGCGTCGTTAAAAGATCACGCTGTATTCTATACTTTTTCTTTTTGACAAGATTTCCAATTATCCTCTCGCCAAATCCATTTTTTCTCGCCGTATCTTTAATATATTTAACTTCTGAGTTAAAACTATCCTGATCCATGGGCACTGTTAATAGCCGGTGAATCATGGAATTAAAGGGGGCCATTTTTTGGGAATGCCAATGATCAGACGTGGATGGTGTTGTCCTCTGAGTGTATGTGGACTTCCGGTAGATATTGAAACTAAGAAGTTCTTCTTTCCTTATGACCATTAAATCCAAGAAGGGTAGTTTCTCATTCTTTTCGATTTCCATTGAAAATTGAATGTCCTTATGTGCTTGGTTCAACTTCTCCAACGTTTCTCCCAAAGCATCTTTTTTAACTATAGCTAGAATATCGTCTACATATCTCAGCCAAACCCGAGGAAGCGAACCTTCTTCATAAAGTTTCTTCTCTAGTCTATCCATAAATATTTCACTCATAAGTGGGGATAAAGGATTTCCCATTACAACACCTTTCATCGCTTTGAAGTATTTCCCCCTGAAAGTAAAATAACTTTCATTCATGCAAACCGTAGCGAGTTTCAAAAAGTCTTTTGCCCTCTTCCTCCCCTCCGGTGAGCTATTCCTCTCTAATAGCCAGTCCTCAAAGAACGTGAGTGCTTGTTTTACTGGCACGCTTGAACATTCATATGATAGTGAGGAGGATAATTTAATTAATATGGATAATAAAGTAATTAATAGGCAATTAGTTAGTAATTAGTATATAGTCCATTAATAGACAATTAGTTGGTAATTAGTATAAGTCAATACTTTAAAAGTAAGCTCTATAAGTAGCATACATAAGTTAGATTAAGATTAGACTGATAGACACTGAAGAAGAGGGCAGATTACCCTCGAAATATCGATATTTGTCACAAAATTCAATATATCTAGCTTCTAAAGGAAAAATCGGTTTTTTTATTAAAATATTTTTTTGAGTTAGGAAAAAATTGGTACACATTAAATACAATTAATATTAAGATGTTAATATATTTATTTCGGTCATTTCTCAGCGTGCAGGTAAAAGGAATAAAGAAAAAGTGGGAGATTCGCCATACTTTTTGCAAAAAGTGGTAATAAATAAAAGAAATGGAAAATTATTAATTCATTTAGGCACATTAGTATTAAGTATTGAGATCACAATGTTTTTATCTTTCAACGAAAAGATAGAAATATGGAACTCAAAAGCCTGAATATGGCAGAAAGCCATCTCTCCGACATAGTGTGGGAAAGATGCCATGCATTTCATGATAACTTTTTGGTTTTTTTTTGGTAGCATCTCCGTTTCACAATTATTGTAATGCGGAAAGTACATTGTGCATGATTCATGAAGCCATTTTAGGCACGAAGAACACTTAATCCAATCTGTTGGCTTTTTTGTTAGAAAATAGTTTTCCCAGCACTCAATGCACACATTATTATAATCTTCAATCGGACTGAAAGATGAGGATGCTGATGTTGCACTAGCTTCTTTACGTTTTTTAGCCGTTTCTTGTTTTACATCCAGACTAAGTGTTTTCTTGCTTACATTTACATAAGATCTGAAAATACAGGCCACTTGCCTTCGTTTGACGATCGAGTTTTGGAATTGAATTTGACTCCTCGGGAAACTTTGTAGGAGTTTCTTCATTAGTTGTGTTAGCTATTTGTTTAGAAGTTGATGATCTTGGTAGGGATTGAGCTTCAATAGAAGAAATATTTGAAGGCAACTTTCAGTTAAATCAGATATGGCGAAAAAATGGTATGGCATTTGGATTAAGTGGAAATATTCCACAAGCCTTAAACTCTGATGTGGCGTTCCCTATAGTTGCGGCTTGTCCCCAAATTTCACCTATTAAAAATTCATGCAATTCACACATCCAAGCATTGGCTTTCTGCTTATAAATGAAAAAACTACGACATGGTAAAATATAGATAACTATAATATGAAAAAAACTACGATCTAGAGGTTGAAGAGCTTGTGTTGTGTAACTTTGTAAACATATAATTATGACGTCAATTTCATTTGCTATATGAAACAGGTCTACAGAATCGGAACATCACTTTCCCCTCCCTTTGGTTTTTTTGTCCAAATAGTTTTTCTTGAACCATCTATAAAGTAGTTCAAAATTTATGTAAGATGACTGTTTGTTCATGTAGACGTCGAATCCATTGGGCAAATCATATGAAAGCTCAGAATTTCTATTTACACCCTTCATTATCAAAACGGCCTTCTGCACTACACCAGGCAACAACAGAAATTGCTTCTCCCTTCTCACGAGTCACGAGGCGTGATGACATGAACGCCTTTAGCTTCTTTCACAGTTAAAACTTTTCCAGGTTTATCTAATAATTGAATACCACCCTCACCAAAGTTGAAAATATTTTCCGGCTTATTTGTCAAATCATTTGCTATCTAAAAATGCACTAACCTCTTCCCTGTTCATACCCTGACCCTTGTGAGCGAAAGACCTTTTGCTTGTCGTATTAACATGTCTTTCTCTGAAGAAAGGAAGTAAGCCAATGTTAGCCTGGATTTTTTTTTCTTTGGAAAATGTATGCTTGGTTGCAGGCTTTTCAGTAAATTGGTACGCAAGAGAATGAATTGTACTCCTGTCAGGTGCAAAACCAGCATTAGCTAGACGTTTGATGTAAGATACTGATTGTTTTTCATGTTCTGTTGTGATGCTAGCACAACATTAAATTTGAATTAGTTATTATATTTTAGATTCCATGGCGGCTTTCAGCTCCATTTTTTTTAATCTCACAATCGCCAGTAAAAACATGATAAGCTGCAAAAAGCCTTTGTTTGCGAAAAAAGTTTGCGACTGTCTTTAGCGGCTTTTTTTTGTTCATATCCCTTCGAAAAGTTAAAATTCCTGTAGTACAAAGCCACACGCCAACTCGCGTGAGATACCGAGGTAAAAGTTAATTAATCCCATGCCAACTTTTTGCTCAGTTATGAGGGTTGAAGCTGGTAGAGAAATTCATTCACAAATTTACAATCAACCTATTTATACGAATGTGTACTGGTTAGTTCCACGACTGACTTTATTCCTAATTTAATTCAGGTATCTGTTCAGAGCTAAATGAACTCAAATCTCGGTGCACAATCTCTCGTCCGAACCTGGATTTGAACTAGGGACCCCAAACATAAAAAGAGTAGAAGACTATCAGATAAATTATGGAATCAAACAACGTCCTGATGCTTCTACAAAAGAACTACACATACGACCATGTTCTGCTATAGCCAGCTGTATATTTTAAAGCAATGTCTTCCGGTCTGTATACATATTTATCTGGCTAAAGTCTTTGTTTGTGAAAAATCTGTTTTTTGTTTTTGAAAAATGACAACTGTTTTAAAAGAGGATAGACTTACTCTCAAATACCATGGAACTTGAAAAAACTGCTAATGAAACTTATCGTTTATTTTCAAAAAGTATATGGCAATAATTGTTTATCGCTGATTCTATTTCTGATTCTATTGGGATAGAATTTAAAACGTCTGAAGCGTCCGTTATAACCTTAGCAGACCTCAGAGTAAGCTAGAGAGTTGGCGGGATAGGTTCAGCTCAGAAGCACTCTTGGTTAGCATTAATCTTGCTATGAGCAGATGTTCCCCTAAGAAAGAAAAGTTAAATTACCAAACTAAGAGCCCAGGAAGAGAAAATGCGAAAGAAATGCTGCCATCTCTGGCTCAAAAGAACATGCCGCGACATGTGAAAGCCGGTCTCCTGAAACTTCACAAAGCTTTCGATTTGTAGGGCAAATCAGAAGAACTATTAATGAACTAGAAATGAAGCGAACGCAAGATCAAAACGGGTTAAGATACTTGAGTCCAGCCCGAATAGAAAAAATACTACTAGTAACAAAAGCCACTGGAACCACTGGGAGGTGGCAGTTGAACGATCGTAAAAGAATACCGGTAAGCAGAATAGGTTGATTCTCGCCGCTTCACCTAAAAAACTTTCGCAAATTGTCGTTAAACAAACGTAGGTGAAAGAGAACACAAACGTCTACGGCTAAAAATGAAGTAGTAATGATAAACCCCGCCCCAGGAAAAAGTTACAGGAAGGTCCTTCACCAGATCCACGGAGCCCGGTGGCATTCATAGGTACATAGACACGTTAAATAAGGAAGATGGCATACAATGAATTCATGATGACTTCCCCAAAATGCGAGGACGTCGCGACATTCAGTCATGCTATTTAAATGGTGGTCGGACGTTTCGGAGAGGCTAAGAAGCTTGTCTTCAAGCTCAAAATCGAAATCATTGATCTCGACAGCCTCACAACCGAGAAAGATTTGTCAACAGCAATCCAGGAGAAAGAAATTGAGTATGTTAAAATCACAGTGCTTCCCCCAAATAAAATTGGCAGTTACAAAAATTATAAGGCTTATTTACAATGACCGAATACGGATTTGGCTGGGTGTATGTCGGAGTAAAGAGGCTACCGAATGTGGTGTGCCGCTACAAGTTTTGATAATCAGAGAACCATATTGCAGGAGAAATCTAGAGACAAAATATGCAGCCTTTATGGGTTGCAGGTGCTTGAAGGTTTCAAGTCGATTGACAGAATTCGGGTGATTCTTATGTTTGAAAGTTATCGCAGCTAAATCATCCTCCGGAATGGAGAAGTTGACCTTTTTAATGTATGAATTATAAAAAATTAAGTGAGATAAAACACAAATGCGTAAGAATCATTCAAATATTTTTAGAAATAAAAAAGCTACGGGACATTGAAGTTGCGCTTGCAAGATGATGTAGCTTGTATTACCTGAATATTCACTGAGCGATGATCTTGGATAGGTCAGATGACGTCACAAGCGAGTCAGAGACAACACGTTCCGCGGTAAAATACGTGAACTCAAATAATCTATCAAATCTATTTCAAAAAACTTTTCAGTGATATGTTTTGATCTATATTTTAATTCCAGTACATTAAATATAGAATATTCAGTATCACGAAACTTGTTCATTTTGAGGAAAGCCAAAGCCTATGGAATCCTAGTCGAAATACTAGAGTCGCTTAGCAGTAGCTTTGCTGCGTAGGACAAGGCAGTTCAAGTAGAATTAGCGATAGATCAAACAGGGATAGATACATTGGTGAATTTGACCACCGGTGAAACCAATCGAGCGTAAGAAATAGGCTTATTATGGCAAAACTAGAGCACAGAGCTCTAGTGCTCAGAAGTAGGGCTTAACAATCTATCGTTAGACCAGAAGCATTTCAAGCTTCCGGGGAGTGTAAACGGTCAAAGAGATGAAATAGAAGCTGAAGAAGGCTATAAAAGGACAAAAAAAAAAAATATGTCAAGGACTTTGCGATGAAGTGAACCATGATCGATGGGGTAGGGGCTACTGATAATTATCTGGAAGCCTTGTTCACATGGGTCCTCGTCAATCGTGGATGCGGATACTCGGTACCAAAGATGCCAATCGAGACGATTTTTAGAAATAATTATAAATAAAATATAATAATGAACAAATAAATATGCTTCGTTTAAGTAAAGCTCGTCAAGCCTATGCGTGCGTATCCAGAAGAGAAGTGAGTATATTGTGGACGAATCCCAAATCATCAGAAATTGAATCTGATAGTTGAACACTTTTTTATGTTTTCCTATATGTACATCATTGAAGCTAAACACAAATACCGCATAAAATTCTACAGATATCTAGGAAAATGTTCACTGAAACCTAGAGAATTTTTTGTCTCGCTTGCGATATTACTCTGAATCATATGTGGGACTCGTTATTCCCGGCGTATGACGCCAAAGTAAACAAGGTAAAACCATCTTATAGTCCATCAGGAAGAAACCCCTTTTCCACTAAAGATAAACTTGCTGGCGTAGTGGTCAAAATGAAGAACTGAAAAGCCCCATGCCCTGATAGCATTTCAGCAAAAGAGCAGAAAGCGTGGTTGGGCTTTTTCTTGTTGGTGATTTTTCCATTGATCTCATCATTGATTTTTTCCTAGTTTTCTTTCAGAGTGGCTCTCAGTTATTGCTTAGATCAGCTCCAATAGCAGTTTAAGCCTTTGCGCAGTTTCTAACCACCCTATTGAACGATCAAACATTCGTTTCACTTTTTGGTCGCACTAAATGATCAGTTTTCTCTACACATTTAAAAGGAGCAATTAAATTATATATATTAGGCTTTTGACAACATCTACTATCGAAAAAAGTACCACACTAGATGCAAAAATGGTATTCTGAATATCACGCCTAGTACATTGTATGAAAAGTAAAAGTCAATAACTATTAGTTCACAGACCCCTCACCATCTGGAAAAAACTCCGATCGAATACCTATCACATTCCTGAAGTTAATGGAATCTTGCCTTCCTATCTAAAAACACACATATACCGATAGCTCAAACCGGATTCCATATCCGGGGCGATTATACAAATTCTTCAATTCTTCTGCACTGTCTCTTCGACACAAGAGAAGTTTTTTTCAATACTTGAACATAGTCATATGAACCTTAACCGAGTCCAAGACAAATTTACTACCATCAGATTCGCCTAGACCGGATGAATAAGAGGCTGGACATGATCATAATGAAAAGTCTAATAGTGCCAAGCCGACCCTGTAATACCGGTAAATATGATTCAATCGAACATGCGATCTTGTCATTCATCTTCGAAGGAGCTTCAAAAGTCATTATTGTCTTTCCGAATGAATTCTAGTGTAATTGAGACCGGCAAAAAGTCATTTCAGTCATTTAGAAATATCTATTCGGAAATGATAGTGAAAACATCTAATTTATTTTTAAGCATCGAGAGCACTCCTAATCAGCGAATGGACTAGAATATTAACGAGTTTGGTCGTTTTTTCCGCTAATTCTGCTGCTTCGGAGATCAAGGACCGTTTGCTACAGCCAGTGACGAGACTGTATCTATTTTAATATTTACATACCTGTCGCGGTCTCTTGTCGATCGTATATTTTTTCAGCGCCAATCATCTCGAAGCTGTCCATAAATCTAAAATGTCTGAAGATACTTTGGACGGTCAGTCAATCATTGATAATAAATATTTTATGGACAATTTCGCATTGCGTTAAAGTCTAATGATCTTTGAGGCTACAATGGACATCGATACGATTCAATGTCCGAGTTTGTTTTGGCGGAAATGAAAGAATATTTGAATGAATGAACGCAGGCAGGGTATAATCAATGCATGAATGAATGATACTTATATCACATGATACCTTTGGGCCTATAAGCACGAAAGGCAAGAAGTCGAATGAAACTGACTGGCCTATCAATTGGCTAGATAGCTAGCGCTCCCTGACCGGAAATTCGATATTATGCCAAGCACATTGTCTTAAGTTGCGTCTCGCATTCAATCAGGTGCAGTCATTTAAACTGTTTGCGTTTCATGTTATGTGATAGTAACTACTTTCTAAGAGTAACATGCATTTCCTATGCACATTAGTATTTCCTGAAATGCAATTGGACTGGAAAAAATAGATTAGGCATGATGGATTGAATGAATTAGAATTTTTCAAAAAAAGAGTATGGGTTGAGTTTGTGGGAATTTCTGTTGGCTCTGATTGAGCTAAGTTTGATTCAGAGCGTTGGTATGAATTATAAGTAAATTTGTTTGTTTGGTGAAGATTTAGGTGAATCTTTTGAGAAGCGGAAGTGTATGAACATTTTAGGTATCTGAAGTTTTGATGCTTTTTTGGCAAAAAAGGCATTCATGCAGACTTAGTGGTGGACAACGGTTAATTTCACAAGGCAATTGAAAATAGAAGAACCGTATGTTTCAATAAGAGAAAAATAGAAGAGCTATGATCTTTGAAGAATTCCTTCGTTATTTGGATTTTTGCCTGATGGTCACCTTGACTGATGCAGTTGGAGTGCTTATCGGGAAACAATAGACCGATTCGGACAAAAGCGTGCCAGCTTATTCAGGTTAGTCCACTTTAAACTTTACAGTTTGCAAAGTGGCCTGGTCAGATCCGCAGACCGTCAACCTTGATAAACTACCGGTTTGGCTTTGCTCTGGTGCCACAGAGTTGACCTTAATAAAGTTCTTCAAGCCCATTAAAAGAGCCTTCTGCACCAACTTCCAGTTGTCTTGTGACATGCTGCCGTTACTCTTCCTACTGTCGATGACTGCTTTTACCAGACCTTCCGTGATCATTTTATTGAACGGCTGGGTTATACCGAAAGCGGCAATCTTTCGTTTCTTTGGCTCCTGCTAGCAAGATTGATATAGTTCTTCAACCGACCTTTGCCGTTGATGAGCAGACAATGTCGCGGAAGCTTGAGTGGCGAGATGCACCCCTTCGTATTGCATTTTCTATTTACGGGGATTTTATTTCAGGCGATGTTTTAGAAGGACATTTTCTAATCTCCTTAAGACCCTTGACCTATTCATCTATATCCTACACACCCCAACAGAACCTTTGCTTTGGGATTAGGTGGATTTGATGAATTCCGCTGGGCACAAGATTCTTTTACAGCTTTTTGCCTTGACACTGCGATGGACCAACACAAAAAATGGAGTTGAGGTGCCAAGGTAGAGCTCACTTGAAAGCCATTTTGCAGAGCTCATAATCATAGACACGAACATGTTACCCGTGAAATTTGAAACCGGTTTCTTAGCTAACTTTCCTCCATCATTGAGACATGTTGCCAAAAAATCGACATTTTTCTTGATAAGGGATGCAGATGATCCGATTGGGATTTGATTTGAATGTTTTCATGTATTTTTTGCTGAACATCGATGCCACAATCGATCGGTTCAAATTCACATCCATTATATTACCTTAAATATGTAGATCACTTGGTGATCTATGCAAAGCAGGGAAGCCCTGGCAAGGTTGATACAAATCCTAATTAAAGCAAGCACTCAGAGCCAGACTGGCGCTAATCAGGAGTACCAATCAACTGAACAGCCTTCTGAATGGCTGGAAAACTAAGAGCGTTTTTTGAGACCCATCATTGTTTTATGAAAACGGAGATAATTATTGTAACCTGGACTCGTTCACATGTAGATTTTTCTCTTTATCTGACCAGCCTAGTGGATTAATAATTAGAGCAGCCCCTAGCCTGGCACTTTCAGAAGCATTGTAGAGGTTAAGATCATTTTGCTTAACCTAGAATGCACCTCATGGACGCAATGTAGCTAGCAGGTTGAGCTAGCACCCATTCAGAGCACACTTTGTTTTGTATGATAACTATGATAATAAGAATGACTAATTATGTTCCTATTGAAAGTAAAGCGATCAAACTGGGATGGGAGTTGAAACCTACTGTTCAGAAAGCACTCATTCTTTTTGTACGTCAAACTGTACAAATTAAATTCAAGTCCAACGACAGAACATGAATGAATTTGCACGTCTAACAATTAAAGGCTTATTAAATTGTTAATGCACATTTTCTTGGAAAGTAACTTTCAAACTTTTGCTGCGCATATCGCATCTAGCCATGTCACTAATACTACAAAATTATAATTACCACTATCAACTTTTATTAAAACACAGCACAAAGCGCAAAAATTCCCAAAAATACATTTTCGTTCTTTCCCAAATACTTTCATCCAAAAGCACTCATTAGTTTATCAACCTGATCGCTATAATTGACAAGTTACCGCTAATGACATATGAGATGTGCCATCATCAACTACATTGATATCTCTACATTCCCAAACTTATGTGAGCGCATCGTAAAAATTTCAACATGTTTACAAATAACCCGTTGAAATCCTACTTATTGATGACATGGTCTAATTTACTGAAATTTATGAGACTCGCATCAGTAGTATATGGAGCATTTCGAATAGTTGCGATCGTAAATAATGCAACAAATGATAAGGCCCTAAAATTACGATGATTACAACGAAGAACGAGGAGCGTGGATGAAAGCGAAAAAACACGAGTTCAGTTTCCTGGACCAAAAAAATAGAAAATTGATCGAGCGTTCGGATAAAGCCATCGTTGTTCGCACTCAATTACGTACTTACGAACCAATAATCAAAAAAACACATTTGATCGTTAGTTACTAACATCTTGTTTCCATTTGTTCATTCTAGGCGTGTAATTGAACGAACTGTCTATGATTAGATCTGCATAAATGGAATTCCATGATCTACTGAACGTGAAGTTCAAAACTTTCCAATATTTCTTTCATTTCGGAAATTCTATCGGGAGTTGATCCAAATCATAATCAATACCTTTTGATAAATGAATAATAATTGGTAAGGAGTCACAGAGCAATAGCAAACGATCTGGTATCTGCTGCCATTTACAGCTTTTCGAATTTCTTCTTGGACGGAAATGAGTCTGGCAAGTGGCGAACAAGTATTTTTTTTTTGAAGGTTGTTCATTTAAGTTCGGTAGTTAATTGGTGAAAAATCATGTTTGCAGGTCAGTAGGACCTGTAGAATAAATAAATCGATAGACTCAGAGTGCAATTGTTAATTGTAGATTGAAGCCAGGTGAATTGAATCAGCAATTATTTGAACCAAGTAGGATGTTATTATGATACGATTTGAGCCATGGTGTTTAATTTATAAGATTATTTTTCTTTGGTACTTAATCTCTGCTGATGTTCGGTGAATTTTCACTAAACTTATTGAATCTCGGGAAGAAGTGTAGCAGTTAAAAGCTATTCCATTTTCAATTTTCGGTCATTTTTTAGTCGGCGCTCCCTAAGCTTCTGCCATCCTAACGGATAAGTTCCAATGGAATTTTATCGATGCCCGAAACTTTGTTGTTTTTGTTGGCTAGCTCAACTTTTTTCGTCGTTGGAGAGCTTTTCTCCCAAAAATTAAGATGCACATTTCTTTCGGAGCTGTGAGGAACTCTTTGAAGCAGGATGCCCATCGTGCCTGTACTTATCTTTCGGCTCGACTATCGCTCCATCTTTATCTTTGCAGAAGGTTGTCTTGGGCTGGAAGCCTCCTCAGAGATTTTTCAGTACTTTTCCTATTTTGATTTGCACTCGTTTTGTTTTAATGCTCGACTCGCTGGTCCAGTAAGGTTTTTGCTGATATTACTTTATTGCAGCAGGTTTAAGTTGCTGTGCTGCTTCTGGGCTCAGCAATATTTGCTAATTAACTGTAAACCTATGCTGACCTGAAAATCGTTCAAAACGGCAGATCTGGGGACATCTACTTCATAAACATGGAACGTTCTCACCTTCGAGAAGAAGAAAATGGTCTTTCTTTCTAGGTAACAGCTCAAAGTAGCGCGCTGAATTTATTTTAGCATTCCACTCTTGCTGACTGCAGCCAGGTCTAACTTTAATGTAAAATATCTAACTTCTCCAAATTCGAAATGTGTTGGTCAGTTTTTTAGAACCATCACTTTCCCAATTTCTGACACCAGTAATTTAGAAAATATCGTAGGTATGAACGATTTCGTCAAGCTTTTTTTAAAGAGGCTATAAGTCAATCTGACATAATCTGGCTCAAATCATGAGGCAAATTCAACATAACTTTCACTACAGAAACTCAGTTTTCATTATTCCCAACGGTACAACAACTGGCAGTCCGATCTACACGTGCTGCACATGGGAATACCATGCGTCCCCGTTTTGGCCAGTCGCCGTCCAGTTCGATATCTTTAACATTTCCTTGACGTTCTGGTTTCTTTCATCGCTTCAGCGGAGACAAGTAATACCTTGGCGTCTCTTTCCAACAGTTGATGAATAGTTGTCGACTGTTATCTGCAGCGATTATTGTGTGTGTTTCGTCTCGATAAAAAGAGGGCTTACGTCTTTTCTACATTTATTTGAATTTTCCGCTTCTGGGAATATTCCGGTAGCATGTCAAGTTAGATTTGCAGTTTTGAATATAGAACTTTAAGGCATAGAACATACATGTGTCATCGGCGTATAGAGCTACTTCTTTTGGATGTATCCTCTGGGTATAGGCTACGCAATATTGAAGTAGTATAGAGTAGTGAACCTTACGAAGCTCCAGCTAATTGTTCGCTCTGAGGAGAGATGGATGTTTATTCTAGCACTAGAAGTTGTACCCTGAAGAAAAGATGCTATGAATTGTATGAAGATGAATGAAATGATGCTATGAATTGTGTAATTTGAAATGCATACAGTTTGAAAATTAATTTCACATGCCAAATTTTATCAAACGCCACAGCCACATCAATTATGGTCAAACCTTGCACGTATGCTGCATTAGTTTGAAGAATGGAGTAGCTTGAAGTTAAATCCCACCTCCAAGATGACAATTTTTTCCTTAAATATTAAATTTAACTGGTCGAGCAGGAAACTACCAGCATTTTTTTCAACAGAGGACAGGAGACTTATTAGTCTTCAATTTTGTGAAAGGTGGAGCTATCTGATTGGTTGTGGCACATCAATTATAATAACTGTAGTCGAAATGTAGCAAGGACGTTACCGCTGTAGGAGGCTTCTCGTTCAAAAGATGGTGCCAATTATATCTTTGATTGTCGTTAGTCTATTGTCAGTGTATTAATAGTTCCCATTCAAGTCACAAATTGAGCTCACTAATAAGTTTTGTTTTGCCACTCCGAAGCCTGTAAGTCTGATTTGAGAGTAGCTTGGTATCGTAGAGACAAAAACTCGATCCATATACTTAAAAATTTCTTTTTCCTCGCCAACGTCATTTTCTAAAAGGCGGATTTCTAAAAACTGAAGATCCTGTACCTCAGCCAAGGCATCCACTTTGACAGTGCTATATAATTTCAGCCCATATGACCCATGTATAGGGGGAGTAGTATTTTTTTTTTTTTATCATGCGTATTTTGGCTACAAACATCTTGTCATGCGCTAGCAGATACCATCACCAGTATCAATGCTGTGCAAAAATTCACCCCTTTTATCGATGCACCCATACTACTAGCTCGTTCGGAACATTTTCCCTCTTCCTTAAGAGATCTTTAATATCTCCTCGGTGTTTGTAAGGAGGGTGTCCTTTGGTCAGAGTTTGAATTTTAATTGCATTTTTTTCTTTCGGTGTGTTGATTGCTTTGGCGGTTTCGTGTGACCAGTGTATCTCAGGAAATATTTAATTTTTTTCCTGTTCACCACTTGCAAAGGCTCGTCAATAAACAAAATTTCTATGGCAATGATTACCAGATTGTGTTCGGATAGAATTTCATCCAAGATAGACAATTGGAAGTTACGTTGGAAGTTTTTGCGACAGTGCTTTGTCTAAGACATAGCTGTATACTTTACAAAAGTCTGAAGATGCAGGAAGATGCAGACTTATCCTATTTTCCCTGATGAATCTTTGCACCTTGTTCGCACCTTCACGTTGATTGCTTTTCTTGTCTCCCAAGTGGTGGAGATAAGCAGTCTGCTGACAAACAACAGGAACTTTGAAGTTTAATAAGATTCGGGTCGAAGTTGATGTTCCAATAAGAAATGTATACAGACTATAGCATAAACTCAAAAGCATTTATATGCGGGTCTCTTTATTGAAGGATGGAAATGGTTTATGCCCTTTTGCATCAGTTTTGCAGTGCCTTCACCTCTACTGAGTAATGGAGTTAGAGATGTGGGAGCAATCAGCTGGTTTCACCACCTATGGGAGTTTTTGAGATTCTTCTTTTTCATAGAGTTCTTGGTGTTCTTTACGTTTACGGCAGCTACCCGTATAACAACCGTCACAATTCTATTTGTGAGGTAACTTAAGAATCCCTGAACCTGAAACTCCTCTTTGATTTCCTTCGGTATAAGACCATGAAGATCTCGAATCACGACGCCAAGTGAAAAATTCTGAAAATTGTTTTTAAAAAAAACTTCACCGTTTTTCTTTGGTCAAACGGAGTACACGCGCTTGGTGGGCCGTTACAAACTTATAGCTTCTTAATTAATCTGCAAGAACTCCGATTAGCATAATCATTTTTTTTTTTTGTGGATTTTTTTTGCGTCTCCTCTGCTTTTGAGGTGTTCTTTTTCACTTGTTCTTCTCCTTGAAGATACTCGTTGCTGGTGTTCTAGAGCATCTTTACATAGCCTCCGGCTATCGCGATATTGAAGTGCTTGTCTTCTCAGCGCTAAATGGTTTCGACCCCTCGTTAATGTAGTCATCCTGGAATTCACCCATTGGACATCATTATGTCCTTCTGTTGATGATTTACGATCAATTTACATTCGTTGAACTGGACCCGTTGAAAAGTCGAAGTAATCATATCCGTATGAAAAAGAGGATTTATTGCATTTAATGCAAAAGTATCTGAAGTTGGTAGCGGTAATTGACGCGAGAATTATAATAGGAGAAAGACGATGTATATATTTATGCTAGAGTGTTTCGTGATGAGCTCACCGTTTACATTAAGTTTGGTTTATTTTATTGTTATGCTTTTAAGGTACTCAACTTTCAAAGTTTAAACTGATTATGTAAAGGTTCTATGGTGTCAGATGGCAAACATATAAAAGTATCGTGATGAATATGTTTCATCAAAATAAAAATTAGATTCAACAACTTACTAAGGGCGTTTCCGAATTCACGTCTTTGTCCTCATCTTCAGCTTGTTATAACAGATTGTGACGTCAGCAGAGTAGCTAAGCTACTCTAATGTAGCAAATAGATATTGGCCGAGGCCAGGCGAGCCGAAGTCAGACGAGGCCGCCAACATGTGGACGGCATTTGATAGCTCGTCACGAATCGCCTTGGCTCGTGCTCAACATCCATTCCAATCGCATGTGGCACGAGCACCTGTGACATCTGTCAAAGTCGCTCGTCTGGACCGCCCACACACTCGGCTCGCCTGGGCTCGGCCAATATCTATTTTCCACATAACAGTTTGAACCAGACCAAGACGAGGTGTCCGAAATTTTTGGCTTTGCTTCGTAACATTGCCTCAAAGCACCATCAAGCCGACAAAAAGTCAAATCAGAACCTGACTTCATCAACTGTTATACACGAGAGCAACGACAAGGCGTAGATAATTGAATTCGGACAGGCTAGAATTGATCTGACGTCACATTCTGTTATAATAAGCTGAAGGCGAAGGCGAAGGCGAAGACGTCAATTCGGAAAAGCCCTAAATATGAAGTACAAAGCACAAAGAACAATCTAAATACAAGCCAAAAGCTTTCCAATTGCAACGAGCATATCTGTTTTTGCCCATTTAATAGACAATTATATGAATAGAAAAAAAAGTGTTATAATTTACATAAAAAACACAATTTATGATTATAAATCGTTCTAAATTTTATTTATTATTATATTTACATATATGAAAATCTGATGAAGGTGTAAAAAATTTGGCGCGGGTAATCACTGGCATTTGTTCTGGAAAGACAAGTGTATAATCATGTTTTGAAATATCCGTGTTAACATTTTTCGCCATTTACCTTTTCCATTTATCTTTTTGCGATAATTTTTATATTGGATGTTATAAGTTCTTTTTTCTATTTCTTTGTTCACTATCCTTAAGAATTTTCATCAAAGTTTTCTTTCAATTTTTTCAGGACCTTAACGGCAGAAGAGTAAAAATAGTTATGAAAGTCCTCATTAAAGAAGGACAAATGTAGAATTTCCAGAAGAATGCATAGATGACGTTGTGTTACAGATCAGCTTATTGTTTTTCCATTCTTTCTGATCAAATTTGACTCGGATATTACTAGTGTGGATCTAGCTCTGTTTAATGAGGTTAACAGCCTCAGACCAATAAAAGATTCTTTGGAGATAGACGAAAATATTATAAAATTTGTTGGGAAATATCATTAAATCTGTAAGGACATGGGGGATTGATTTACCAACCATATCATCCGGAAATCAAATGTTTTTTGTAAGGACTCCAAAACCACTGTGCCCACGATATCAGTCGGGAAACTCATCCAGGAATGCGGTTCCGGCAGAGAAGCTCCGTATTCTTCCAGCTACTTGTCCAAAACATCGCTACCAACTTAGATCCCTCAATAATTTTGAACGACGATTTCCTTAAGACACATCAGGATCAACTGTTCGAAGCGCTCATCATCCTCTAACATAAGTCCGTTTGTAGAAGTTTCCAGAAGCCATGGACGATGGGCGTAGTGTTTTATTCACTCGTTGAGGTATTTCGCATTGAGAACTTGCTTGCAATGGCCTAAAGTAGAATCTATTGTGTCCATGCTAGGCTTAAGACTTAATTTGTACGCCCATAGCCTACAAACACTGTTCAGATGACACCGGTACTTGGATATGGTAGCACTTTGATATGATTTAATAAGAAAACCAAGTTTTTACTTAATTATGATCCAGTTTCCCAAGCCAACTTTATCCTGAAATAGACATTAGGGATGTATTTTAAATCTTACTGCAATATACCGCTATTGAAGCATTGGTCTTGGATTGACACTTTAATCGATTCGCTCCGGAATTGAACATGGGCTTTATAAAATCACTCATTAGTTTCCATCTTTCAATAAACTAGGTTTGGGCAGAACCAATTAGCTTTCACGCACCAGTGGCACAGATGATGCCTACCCTTTAAAAAAAGGAAATTACGCAGTAGTTACCTGTCTGATATATGATGGATCAGATCGCATGCTATATCTAGGGGTGATTGATGGAGGTAGAAGTTCTAAGAACTTCTTGAATCAATCAAAATTGGGTAACGTCTTTTTGGAATCAATCAAAACCAAGTAAAGTGAACCAATTTTGAGACATCAAGCAACTGAATGAGGATACAATTAAAGATTCATATCCCTTGCCGTTGTTTGAGGGTCTCTTAGCTTGACTTACATCTACACGTTTCATCAATAGTTTTGATTTGAAGCATGTGCTTTATAAAATTTCATTAGATGTAAAATTTTGGGAAAAAAATTGGTTTTACTCTCCAAGAATATCCCTTATTTGACGATCATGTCATTGATATCAATGCATGCAACTACAGTTTCACTATATTGGAATGTTTAGCTGCGGTGCAAATTGTTGTGCATTTTCGGGCAGATCACGAGACATTGCCTTTCACCATCAACATGTATCATGCCATTTTGAAGTTATCGAGGGGTCAGAGAGACAAGCGCAGCGGAGCCTTAAACTGGGATATATGTACTTTCAACATCGATCATCGAATATCATCAAAATGTAGTTCCTGACAGACTGTTAGGGGCTTGCAATTCTGAGAACAAGCCAAGTTGAGCTGCGTTTAGCCTCTCTGGGTACAATCATTGGCGAGGGGGTAAATTTCTGAATAGGTTCTTTGAAAATTCCGACTGATAGCTTAAGTTCAAGAAAATCCGGATTGTTATGGAAATCTGATCGTGATCGATGCATACACTGTAAATTAGTCAGATCCAAAAGAAACGTAGACTAAAGCATTTCAAGTTCCAAAATATGGGTTCCAAAACTCTTTAGGCAGATGCATTTGTAGCGTGTCTGCGACAGCTCTTTAGGTTTCATTGCGGTATCAATATCAGCGTGGAGCTACCACAGCGCTACTATTATTGACTGCGGCTGCGTGAAGACATTGCAGATTATATATATAAATGAACCACATGCAAACAAGCTAAAGGCTCAAGCACTATCATGAGAGCACCCATGGAAGCTACTAGAATCATGCAATTGCCGATACCGATCCATGCAATACTTGTTTATGGATTTCATCGATCCCTATTCTAAGTCCAAATTTGGAGATTCCAGGCTACTGGTGGTGCTAGATAATAATACCAAGCTGGTATGACTCCAAGCTTTACCGAAAACAATTTGCGAAAATGTAATTAAATTTCTGACTCAAAATATATTCATCATATTTGACGTGACACAGACAATTCATACCAATAATAATAGAGTTCAATTCATTTTTAAGCTTTTTCGTATTTTTCAGTAGAATGTGAAGTTGAGGATTGCTTTAGACCTCTATATTCATTTTTGAAAAATGCATCTAAAAATGTGAATCAGTCAATCAATCCACTAACAGCAATTCCAGCCTTCATAGGAAAAGATCACTGAAACTGCAGATATATGTGTCATGAGTCTATCGGATTTTATGGTGCTCAGATTTGGCATGGTTTGGAATATGCCCAGTAAAAAACCTGAATGATTTGAGGATGTTGCTATTTATTCCGTTTATATAGGTACGACTACATAAAACCCATGATCAATTTGAAATTAAACTGGCTGAAGCACACGACAAAGGTGCAAGCCCATATAGCTTGAAAAGTCGAATTAAAAATTTGAAGTTTGTGTTTTAAGTCTGTGCTGTTGACCGTTTCACTGCTAAGCTTGAGTCGAACTTTGCCTGAGTTATGGTCAAAAGCATATGAGATTTTCGATGATTTGGAAAAATTACTTGGGCTGTATTACGCAAAGAAAATCTGACTTTTACATTCACTTTTTGAGATCACACAGGGTATGGGTCGTCCCCATGAATCTTGCAAACTTTATCCTTGTCTTGATTTGAAAATAGTATGTAATACATTTTAACGAAAAGTATTCAAATTTAATAACAAAAAGTAGCTCAGGATATCACACTTAATACCAACGTTTCAAAAATCAACATGGCCCTATGCAAAGTTTATCAATGTCAGCACGAATTAAAGTGACATCTTTCTAACCCGGAATAAATATGCTTAAAGATTTAGTTGGCGCCGAAAGTACTGTTTCCTTTAGCCGAAACAGTGTAACACTAATGCACCGTATCTAATCCTGAAGTATTTGTAGAAATCTACCAAGCAAATACAAGATTCAAGATAACTGCTTAAAATCTACGTACAGCATTGAATGACAAAGTAATCATTATTAAAATATATTTAAACCCATTAAAACCATTATTCAAATTTTTGAATGCTTGATATACTCATCATATCAATAATTTGTTTCAAGTGAAATGTAATCTACTGTCCCCCTATTGGTTTTTGCGTAATTATTTACTACATAAACATGACCAATTTTTTTTCTCAGAGCCCAAGTTCCTACTACCAAAAAGCATACCGATTTCTGGTTCCGAATCCAAATCAATATTCATCTGTTCAAAACAAGATGGAATTTCCGACCACCATGGCAGGACACTAATCACGTACAAGATACGTAACGCTACTCGCAAGAAAAGAATTTCCAAAATCATAGCACGAAACTATTCCCAAAAAATGCTCCCACCTGCAGCTATAAAAATCACCAGAAGCAAAACATCAGGACACATGTGCATATGTTTGAAAAATCTGAAACCTTTTGGAGCGCCACTCGCGACCTACGCAGGCTTCCATGCACTCATCGTAGGAAAGTCAGATTCACCTTTCATTCCGCGGATCGTTTACCTGTTAAAGTCCCCGAAAAAATTGAACAAAAGAATTACTACTCACGTTCACACCCAAAATTACCTTTATACGACGCTCATCGGGTCCTAAAATCTTGCGCCTACATACATCTTATGACGTCCTGTGAGTAGTTTTGATGTTTTCTGATATATTTTCGAACAATTGTTGAAACAATCAAAGGACTCTTACTGTGTATGTGTATTGCTTTTCATTGGAACCGACATGAAACGTGAGAAAAATTGATTTTCTCGTTTAGTATGTGCTGAGAATTGGAATAACAGGAAAGAAAACACATTGAGCAGGGTGCATTGCTAGTAGGCACCTTTTAGAGAGCCTGTTGCATGTTAGCGGATATTGGCTTCGGAACATTGGTAATATTTTTTTTTTTTATAATAGTCGAACTGTATGATGCGATCTATTATGAACGCAGCAGAGAAAGATGCGAGGTATACGTTTTAAATCGCGTTTTTCGATGGGATATCCTGAGTTTTTTTTTTGAGTTTTTTCGTAAGCAGTGTTTAAGGATCATCAGATTTTCGAAATCTATTTCCGATTTTTTGTCACTGCTATGCTACGAGGAGCATATGTAGTTGCGCACATATGTGCTTCCTAGGCATCAACATAAATTCGCTGGGTATTTTTTTATCTAATAACTTATTTTCTGGAAGATTAGAATAGTGAATCATGCACAAAGTAATGTTTCTAGCAACGCACGTAATTGAAAAAAAAATGCTAATAGCGAAAGTTTAGGATTATTCACATTATATTTGCTGTATGACCAAGAACAATGTACAAATTCAATTTGAATGGAATTTGAATGGACAGTATGCGGACGTTACAATACGTGGTAAAAGTACTTTTTTATGTCAATTAACGCTAACAGCATTTTTTTTTAACAATCCACTGTCTTCGATTTCAATCTAAAATTATTCACGCTATACCCAAAACCGACTTGCTACTGAAAAAATGTCACCACTAGCTCATTCATTCCATTTGATATGTAAATCTACTCAAATCGAAAACAAAAAGAATTGTTTTTGCTTGTTGATTGTAATACGTCTTTCCATTTTCCCACTGTACTCAAGCTTATCATGTAAATGAACATGTAATTAAAACTAAATAAAAATCTTGAATCTTGGACAGATCAAGCATTGTATGGATTATGTGACGGAATCAGGTCATACTGAATCTGATGTTGTGCTGTTGAAAGTGTAAGTAAATTGTTTGGAAATTTGAATTTAGTTGAAGGGAAACTTTAATTTAAATTCAAGTCTTTGTTTTCAAGCGGTTTTCTTTTCATTTTCTTTTTCTAGTTTTTGTTTGATTTTCAGTTAATTTTGGTATCTGATTACATCATTCATATGTAGATTAAAATGAATGTTTCGGCTTTCATTTGAGTTAATTGGCAGTGCAAAGACAAATTGGATGTGAGTTTTTTGGTTGATTGCGCTCGTTGTTTGTGATCTGGTTAAGATTGTTTACATAAATTATGAGTGGTTAGTAATTTGATGATAAAACTGCAGCTGGTTTCACTTCAAATTATCTGATACTGTTTATTCTCAATGATTGATTCGGGTATTTCCAAATTATACATATTAGCCTTAGGAGACTTCGAAGAGAAATTCTAAATTTTGTTCCAATTAACCAAATAAATTCTGAATGAAAAATATGTCTTAATTTGCATATACATATGTTGCGAAACATATGCATGCATAATGTTTAACTAGAACCACAAAGTTTACTATGCAGTCCTGAAAATTGTATGCAGTTTTCTTCTTCCATCTTAGTTCCACCACTCTCTATTATCCATAATAATAATGCATGACTACGGTGACATCATCTTTCCAGATAAATCTAATGAAGTGATTGAATCTTGAACGTGATGAATAGATTATAAAGTTTATCAAATTATGAAAATTCCGTAGCCACAAGATGGTGGATGAAAGAAAGGTTTCAAGATGAACGGATAATTTTGAAAACATCCTGAGGGCACGTTCGAAATTATGACTCCCTTTCTTTACAAGGATAAATCATTAATAGATTTATCCTTTTTGAATTGAAAGGTCTTTTAATAACGGTTTAATTTAAGAACGCTTTGGGATGATGATGAAATTACTTGATAAAAGAATGCAAGATATATTTAAAGAAGAAATTGATGTGGGTGTTCTAATAATGGTATTAAATTATGAATTTGCTTTTGTAGACGATTAAATTGTTCGATTAGTCTATTTAAAACAAGTTTAATTTTTGATGGGAATATTTAAACAGCTAAACATTGAGTTCATCTAAATGTGAATCTTTTATGAAGCTAATTTGCATAACGATCAACAACTACTAAAGAATGGCAATATCACGTCATACCGTTGAATGTTATGTTACAGCTGCGGTTTATTAATTCCTTAATACATTTATGAAAACTTCTCTTAAAACGGTTTCGGAAGAAACATCAAGCTTATAGTAGATGACAACATGCTAACACTAAAATTGTTTAGAAAACAGCAGACAAAATATAATAAAATAACAACAGTAAACTATTCTTGATACAACAAACTTTTAGTGTGAAAACTATACAAAAGTTTTCTGTATTAAATTTTCACTCTTTTTGGTGAGCTTGCAGAATCCGTAATTTTACTGGAATTGATGAAAAAAAAACCCTAACGAGTAGCAAAGCTATGATCAGTTTTTTGTTACAAAATGGCAAATTTTTAATATTCTAGCTCAACAAAGATGTGCTTTCTGAAGTTGAATACCCTAATCGTAGGCTTTGCTTCAGGTTAACTTTAATCATTGAAACATAATTGCGGATGCTAGAAATACCGTTGTTATCTGCATGGCTGCAAACACTTGATTATTGATGAAACGGTTAGTGTCGTAATGTATCTAGTTAAAAAGTTTTTATAGTGCTTGTAGCTTTCGCCCTCTGTTCTCCATGCTGTTTCAATTTTTGAGCGCTCTTATTTTCAGTACTCAGAGAACTCTTGTCAGAAAAGTACATATATTGCTGTATTTTCAGTAAATGCCTGTTATTCCGTGAGGTTTGATTAATTGATAAACCACCACAAGCAAAAATGGTATAAGTAAATATTTGCATATTTGAAAGGAAGAATTAGATGAATAAGAAGATTGGTGCTCAGTTCTTTAACAAAAAAAAGAAATTATTCAAGCTAATTTAAAACTGAAAGTATATTCTCTATTATTTTATATGCTCTTGCTTCATTTGCTTGGAATGCTGACCATAAACGTATATATCCATGCCTGATTTAATTTCATATTTTCTACTGACTTTTTTTTAAATATCAAAACCGTGTTTACGAGTATGGAATTCAACAAAAACGAAATAATTTCAAATTCAGACTTCAACACATTTTTAGATGGGCGATTCAAATAATCATCAAAAACCATACAATAGTGGTTTTTTTTTCTACCCCCACGATATTTTGGTAGTCTCGACTCTCAAAGATGAGCACATTCCTAGCCTTCAACAATTTTCCAAAAGATTTACGCAGCATAGTCTACTCATCAGCTTGCACAAATGTAGCTTCCATCGTCCTTCAGTCAAAGTATAGGGTCATAATGTTTCACCAAACGGTGTCAAGCGTACACTAGATTGAGTTGAGGCAATTCGAATACCAAAACTCCCCAAGAAAGTAAAATACCTTATCGTCAGGGATGGCCAACATCTATCGTCGCTTTCTTCCGCACACAGCTAAGATACAACATTAGTGGTTGTTCTATCGACTGGTCTCCTGAAGTCAATGAAGTTTTCGATCACGCCAAGACTGGCCTCGCAAAAGCCACTCAAGTTTCCTTCCCAAAATCAAACGCTAAACTTGATATTTTTGTAGGCGCGTCTAACATCGCTATTGGGAGTGCTCTGTACCAAAAAAGTCAAGGATCTCGGCAAATACCTCGGTTTTTACTGGGTACAATCAAACGACGTACAATAGAATTATACCTAGTGCATATGATTGCAAAGTCTAAGCACCTTATCAAGACATTCACTATGTCCGATACTTTTTGTAAACGCAAAGGTTCACACTATACCGCAATATGTTTTTTTCCTAAAAATCTTAAGTCCCAAAAATTAAAAACAATTGCAAACAAACCTTCAAAGACCAACCAATCTTTGGTGAAATATTTTAATTTGAAAATCAAATTTCCCTTTAGAAGCTAGATTTAGGTATCGATAATCCGATGGTAATCTGCCCTCGTCTCCAGTTTCTATCAACCTTGGTTCCTACGTCGACATTTTACGTGAAGCTTTAAGCTCAACCATACAGCCTTATAACCATATTGATTTGGACGAATTGGTGTTTGTCGCTAAAAGAGAACATTGCTACTTGGGCTCACGAATAGCTATATTCGCAAAAATGAAAGACAATCGTTGACGTTAGCGAACCTGTTTCAACCTATCCTACAATCGAACGTTTCCAGATCATTTGCATCGACAATGTTGGCCCCTCAAAATATTCACAGGGATGCGCATATTGTCTCATCATCATCCACCGTTACTCTTGTTTTTCTGAGACAATTCATTTGGCCAGTATTACTGAAAACAGCTGTGCATCTGTTCTACCAAACAGCTAGATTTCTAGATTTAGAGCTCCCGAGTATAGTAGCACTAACCAGAGCAGACAATTTGAATCGGCACTCCACGTTGAACTCGGTCCATGTTTGGGCTTCCAACGCTATCGTATCACAGCATACCGTCCACAGGCAAACGGTTTTTTCCAAATTTTGACATTATTCTCTTAATTCGGCTGCCATGGCTTACAATAATGCGTCTTGGATCAGATGATTGCCCATAACTCTTTCTGGATTAAAATCGCGTCTACGAAAATTATCCACTGCGTCGCCAGCAGAATTTCTTTACGGAGAAATCCTGCGTCTTCTTAGCGATTTCATCCGGAACATCCAAAGAAAATCAGATAATCCGATTTTGCCTCTGAATTGTTGGGAAATATGGCAGAATTTTGGCCGGCTGACTCCACACATAACGAAACTACGAAAATATTTACTTTAAGAAACTCGACTTTTGCTCTCACGTCCTCCACCGTATGACAATCCGTTCGAAAGCCTAGCCAGGCAGACATCAATGTTTCTATCAAGAAGCTAAGCCCTGCTATAAGTCATTTTCAACAGAATCTGTCGAAAACGTCCGCTAGAAGCGGCAACCTTGACACACAAAACACTAAATACACCATTGCCGTGTTCGTTTGGGAGAAGTCTATCGAAATTAATTAGCTTTCACCATACGGCTCCCCAGCTGGATGACCCACAAAGGTGTCACTCTTATATGCCTCGCAAGAACTCGCGTTACGCTGGCAGTGATGTATTGTAGATACTCTTACAAAAATACACTTCTTACACCAAAGTAAAAAAAAAATAGGTTTGGTAAAACAATTTGATGTAAAACTAATTTTAAATTAGATATTTGTGTTTTTTTGTGGGATTTATGTGTCAATAATTAGAAATTGGAAAAAAAATATATTCAAAATAGTGAAATGATTATGAGTTTGATTGAAGAAATTGTCTTCTCTAAACCTCTTCATTTTTTTTTAGATTAGAAAAGATTGTATTTTTAGTTTTCTTTTTGTAATCTTGTTTAAGTACTATATACAATTAAAAAAAAAAATACTACCTACCGGCTATAATATTTTGGCCTGGTGGCTCTTGATTGTTTTATTTTTTTTAATGTTTATCTTTTGAATTTTCCTTTTAATCTTACACGCTAATTATCATACCGAGCCGTGTACAGTGGCTGGGATTATCCTAGCAATAGCCACTTAAAATCTACCTGACGCTATGATTTAAGTCTAACTTATACCTAACCAAAACTAACTTAGCCTAATTAGACCTAATTCCTTATCCTAGGCTTTACATCTTGCCTCTTCTATTCGTTGGGAGGCCTACATAATTAAAAAGCATATCCATGAGCTGTCGTTGACACGCTATTTTCGCGGGGCGCATAAATGGCTCATTAGAGCCACCTGTACGCCCAAGTGACCGTATCAGTCCGTTCTCGTGTCCGTCTATCAGTCCGTAGAATCTTGCCGTTAACTCTACAACCCGGTCCCTAAGCATGGTTGCCAGATTGGGCGATTTATCGCCAATTGGGCTATCTTTTCTAACAGTTTGCGACATTTTATTTGGGCGAGTCGCTTGCTACTTTGGGCTATATTTTACATTGGCTTCATTTCAAAAAAGAAAAGAAATATCCATTCCTCAGACTAAAATGTGATCAAACTTTAGCCGATTTGCTTTTTTCTCCACCAAAATTACAACTACAAATGGTACTGTTAAACTGCAATTTTTCTCAGCTCGAGGCCAAAACCGTCAAAAGTAATGCCGTCGCATTTATTCATTTTGTAAGTAATGCCGTCGCATTTATTCACTCTAAGTAATGAGAAAGAGTTCGAATTTCAATTTGAAAAATTAAGATCAACATCCATGACTGAAATATTTTCGAATCAAGTTCCAGATGATCGAACAGTTTCCTGGTTAAAAATGTATGCTCTGACATCTGCTTCAGGTGTGTTTTTATTTAAAGATTTGTGTCAAATGGTATTGTCTATAATGACACTTCCTGCACCAAACGCCTTTGTTGAGCGGTGTTTTTCTTGCATGAATATAATCAAAAATAAACTTAGAAACAGTTGAAATCTAAAAACTCTCTCTGCTTTAATGCGTATACGGTTGCACTTACATGCCAATGATGTTGTAATTGCTTTCCCATATCTGAGAAATTAATAAAGAAGCTTAATTCAAATATCTATAATAATGATATTGATGGTGAAGAAGATAATGATAATGAAATGTACCAATACAGTAATTTACTGTTTTCTGATGAATTATAAGTAATATAATTTAGTTTTTTAAGTATGTTTCTAGCGAAAAGTGCCTTACGAATTTCAATAAATGTGCATATAGTATTGTTCAGTGTAATTTATCATGGTTTTAAGTAAAAATTGAACCAACTAATGTGTAAATGCGATTTTGGGCTACAAATATGCTCAGCTCCGCGATTTTGGGCTATAAATTGCCACCAACTGGGCGACTTTTTCAAAAAATTTCTGGCAACCCTGTCCCTAAGTGGCTTCAGTCCCGACTCCTCATACAGGAAAAGGTTCTTCGGGCACCTTTTAGTCAATTTAAACAAATTTAATCATTAAATCAAGCCAGTAAAAATAATTCAAAGACCTAAAAAGAACTATAAATGGTACATATACAAATACAAATAGTAGAAGTTTAGTATAAAACTAGATATTCGTATATCCTAACTTAAAATGAGCTGATTTAGCTATCACTGATTGCTTAGAAGAAAATCCATTTCGATCAATAGCACTGAAGCTAATTAAAGCTTTAAATCTACCCGCACATATTTATTTATTTATTTATTTATTTATTTAATTCAAATATTCATCACAACAGAATACAGATTCCAATTATAGCAATGAAATAAGAAATGGATATAAGAAAAAACAAAGATTATTGTATACAAAAAGAAAAACATAATTCAAAAAACTAATGACCCAACACTCAGGTCTAGGATAAATACTTTTAAATATCTTTTAAATGTAAAGAACGATTGTGGCAGAGTTCCAAGCCCCAATTCATTATGACGTCTAGGGATTCTGACGTAAGGAGAAAAGAAGTACATGTTTGTACGCGCGAACGGAACAGTGAAAACTTCCTGAGACCTGTTGTCCCGTAACGAGCTGCGAGGTCGGAATGCATCGGTGAAGCCTGATATTATACCTCGTTGCGATTTGAACAGGAAGCACTCGTCAAGCAACAGCCGGCGTGACTCCAAGGTCGGAATTTGAAGGAAGGACAAACGGGAAACATACGGAGTGTAAGGGATATTATATTTAAAAAATAAAGAGCATGTGAACCTACGCTGCACACGCTCGACGGCCTCAGAAAGGTATAGGAAACGTGGAGACCACACTTGACAAGCATATTCGAGAACACAACGAACTAACATTAAAAACAGACGAACACATGTACTGATGTCAACGAAGTTAGAGGCGGAGCGAAGTACCAATCCGGAGACTCGGGAGGCTTTAGCAGTGACTTCAGCAATATGGAGATTAAATTTTAATTTAGGGTCAAAAGTCACACCCAAGTCCCTAAATTGATCAACGGACGACAGATAGTTAGTGGAAATTGAATAGGAAAAAGAAACAGGAGATGATTTGAGGGAAAAGGTCATATGTTTACATTTGCTTACATTTAAGGACAAAGAATTGCGGTTACACCAATTAAGAAGAGCACACAAATCACTCTGGAGAATAATACAGTCATCAGCTGACCTGATAACTCGGGATAGTTTTAGGTCGTCAGCATACAGTAGACAAGGGGAATCAATAATGGAAGGAAGGTCATTAATAAAAATTAGGAAAAGTAAAGGACCAAGGATAGACCCTTGTGGAACACCTGAAGAGGGATGAAAAGGAGAAGAGGAGAGGTTGTTAATAGTAACTTTGCACTCACGGTTACTGAGGTAGGACGAAAACCAAGAAAGGATTGGCCCGAAACAACCGAACTGTGAAACTTTACTGAGCAATATACTATGGTCGACAGTATCAAAGGCTTTAGAAAAGTCTGTGTACACTACGTCTACTTGCTCCTGACGATCTAACGCAAGAGCAACTGTGTTTGAGAAAAGAATAAGGTTAGTCAAAGTAGACTTACCCCTCACGAACCCATGCTGTTCTGGAGCTAGAATAGGATGAATGATAGGATACATTCTAGAGAAGACAATTTTTTCAAGGATTTTACTAAAACAGGGGAGAAGAGAGATAGGCCGATAATTTGAGACGGAGGAAACATCGCCAGTTTTGAAAATAGGGTAAATATTAGAAATTTTCCAGGCGGAAGGAAAAATACCGGATGATAGGCTTACATTGAAAAGGATAGAGAGGGGGACGCACAATGAAGATGACATAGACCACGCGTAAAAATTGGGAATACAATCAGAGCCACCACCGGAATTCCGATCAAGGCTGAGCAATAAATTCTCAACTTCGATCGGATTAGTTTGGATTAGAGAAAGAGAAGGAGGAGTGGAAGGAAAAATAAGGGGATGTACAAGAGAGGTAGAACTTTTAAAGGAGGAGGAAAAAAAGTTAGCGAAAAACTCACATACTTCTTGTGGAGACGAGGAGGTAGAGCCATTAAACGTTACTTGGTTAGGGATGGAAGAGTTTTTTTTCAAGGATCGAATGTAATACCAAAAAGGTTTAGTATTGGAAGAAGAAATAGAAGACTCCAGACTAGCGAAATAATCTTGCATTGCCTGCTTCATTTCGATTTTAGCGGAGGATCGCAGGGACTGAAACACGGCAAGATCAGAGGCAGAATTCGATCTACGAAACTTTTTCCGAGCAACATTTTTTAGTTGGATTGCCCTCAAAACTCGTTGGGTTAGCCAAGGAGGATCTGTAGATTTACGAGGGTTGAAGGTAGGTGTATAGGTAGAGATAACGTCATAGATGAAGGAATAAAATTTGGAGAGTGCATGATCAATATTTAGCCCTCGGAAAAATGAAAACCAGTTAATTTTTTGAAATTCCGATGTCATTCCTGAGTAGTTAGCCTTGCGAAAATTGTATCGAGGAGCAGCTGAGATTCCTTTGTCTGAAGAACATGACAATGGAACATAAAGAGAAAGAGGAGGGTGGTGAGCGTCTACTAGAACATAGGGATGGAACACAGAGGAGACAGAAATATCAGTAGAGGGAATATTAGTAAGGATAAGGTCAAGAATACGACCATTCAAGTTACGTGTAGTGTTAATCTGCGAAAGGGAGTTCAGTGAAAGGAAGGAGGAAAGTACTAAGGAGAGCTGATCATTAGACCGGATGCAGTTTGAAACTGGATTCCAGTCAATAGAAGGCATATTGAAATCGCCACAGATTATTAATGAGTCAAAAGGAAAAAATTTATGAAGGTAAGAAGATAGCTCGATAAAAAAATTTTCGTACACAGCACAAGAACTGTTACAAGATACACTCTACATAAGTTCAATTAAAAATTAAATGAATTTACTTTTAAGAGAGCATCATAAAAATAATCGTTTTTGGCTTCTTCATTCAAACCCATATGCATCTCTGATGGCGCTTAGGCGTTCGAACCCACATAAATATTATCTTACCGATTGTATCTGAAGATGCGGCATCCATCTGCGCTTAGTCTTCATTAATTATGTTCGAATGCAATCGAACGTTGGAGGAATCTCGTAGTCGTAATTATGTACTAGAAAAGCCCAATATGAAGCTTGCAATAGTCTGAGTAGGCCGACACAGTATGAATAAAATTGATTTGACTGCATCAAAAAAGACTAACTATTTATTCAGGATAAACGTGATAAATGATAGAAAATCCAACGGTCCGGAAATCATTAGTAGGGCCGCCAAAATCGACTACGCATTTTTTTTAAATCGTATTTCATTCATACTATTTCATTGATTTTGGTTTCATTCATTAAAAGGTTTCATCAACGATTCATTCATAGAAACGTCGTAATGCTATAGTAGTGAACGTAATTGTATGTTTAAAAAAATAATATTGGACCCACGACCAGTTAAAGTGGGCGGCCAATGTCTTGTATGTGGGAGCATATGACAGCGGCGGCGTTACACACGAGTTGAAGTAAGCTACGCTTTTTGATTTTTTAATGAGCTATCTTTGAAAAAAAAAGCTGTGTTTTGCTTTGAAAACTCAGTATGCGTAGAAAATTTCATGATTGGCAGAGAATATATAATGCAAAACGACAAATTTGATAGTACAAATATGATAATATTAGGAAGCGAGTAGGAAGTTGGATAATTTATTACGTCCTGCCAAATTTTTAGGTGTCAGATTGGGCGTTGTGCGAGGCGGTTGTAGGTAATAAGTTGGGTTTAAAGCCTACGGTTTTTTTTTCGCAACCACGCATTTATGTGGTTTTTTGTTTGTACAAAATAGTCAAGGGTATTTAGGTTTTTGGTAAAGGGTGGCTTGGTGGGAGAAAGCCATGACCGTGCTCTGAGAGCCGAAAGCAATTGATTGATTTGTGATTTGATTTCATTTTTGTTTTAGCACTTGAACAATTAGTATTTCAAATCAAGGTTACGAGACAAGTCTTTTTATATTAAGAGACTCTATTTCCTGCGAAAAAACTTCTGCTAGAAGGAAGTTAAAAAAAAGTTGTATTACTAAGACGTTGATCAATCAATCAAGAAATCAATCGGCCAAAATTAATCCTGAAACTACACCTGCTGGCTTATACTGCAAGCATCAATACCTCTAAAACATCCAAACTTTCCAAAAAAAAAATTAAATATTTCCTATTCCAAACACCATCACGAAATACCAACTGATTCCATGCATAATGCATGTATTTGAAATTAAGAGATTAACATCGCTGATCAAAATGTTTTACATTTCAAAAGCCACTAAAAAAAATCATCCTGCCATTTACTGGGCATCGAAGTGTAGGTGTATATTGATTCTCACTTACGTCAGTCAATCAAAATATACGATCAGAGCTACTCATTCGATTCAATGGGGGATCGCAATCGAATGCACTTATGTTTCCGCTTTGTTTTGTACCCAGAAAGCATAGCAGCAACAGCCAAAAAAACATCTATCTTTTTCATAAAGTTCGGAATTTCCAAGAAGCATTCCATCGTATGTGAATGCAATGCTGGGGCATTTATTCGAAATGTGAAATGCTGGAAAAAAAATGTCGAAAATGTTTTGAATCAATGAAAAAAGCCCATAACGATTCCCTTTTTTAATGGTTTTGAAGGGGCTGTGGCTCCTTGTGATGCGTTCCGATCCGGTCGTCTGTCTGGCCATGAAAATGAACACATCAAAGGGCATCTTTGGCTTGAAAATTATGACCACTTTCCGAGATTAACATACGAATTAAGTGAATGCGATGCAAAGAACATTGTCGAGTCGGCCGTATGTGGAATGCAGCTCTCTGATCTGTTCTGTTGTGAGGCTTATGATGATGATGGCTAGGCCAGGCCAGTGGACAAATGGACCACTTTCTGCTCTTCGATGCAATCTAGTGCTGCTATCAGAAAAGCCAGTGGTCTCTATGACCCGTATCGTATGTGTCAGTTGTATGGTTAAGAATGTTGTATTTTTAATAAAAAAAAAGTTATTTGAATGAGTCGTAAAGAGAATCCTAAGTTAAAGCGCTACAATTTATTTATATTTTAACCAATTGCATTTGAACGGGCAATGGCATGCTAAATGTGGGACGAACTGTGAAAACTGTATCATTATTTTGACTGTCAGCTGTATAATTTAGAGCATGTAATTATGTAATCATAAATCATGTTTAAATAGGGAAAAGATATTAGAAGATGTGCTATGGTTCACTTGGTGGTTGTTTTACTATTTTATAATAGCTAGTAAAACAACCATGAAATAATTTTATGCATTTGAACTGAGAGACATCAATTTTTGAATTTTTATTGAATTTTAAAATCATATGGATTTTTTTAACTCATAGCAAAATAGAGCCCAATCTCATCTGGCAGCTGCCATGGTATTTTAGACCATCATCTTTGTAGGTTATTGCACTTATAATCTCCGAATATAAACTTCTGCTGTCGACTGACCTCCGCATTTACCCATCCTTGAAACGAAAGAGAAAGATGACTTTAATAATCAATAAAATGCTAATTTTTAAGTATCCTCAAAGAATATGTTCAAAGGAGCATCATAAGGGAAATAGTTTTTTTTTATTTGAAATACATATTCTATTTCCCGAGTGCAGTCCTCTCGGCAAACAAAATTGCCAAAACCGAGTGAAAACTTGATGACTTATTTTACAAAGTTACTATCTACTGCAACTTCAGTCTAGTAGGACCACTGTGAACATTTGTGTTGATAAAAACTTCCTTAAAATATATCTGGGTCTCCAAACTGCGGTTTATGAAAGATATTTACTTGTTAAAAAAAAACGCCTGGTCAGGGTTGAAATTTGGCTTCAACCCAATAGCGCTGGCTCACTTATGTTTGTTCGCGGGCGTCAAAAACCATACAGCGTATGGGTCGAATAGCCAACCTACCTCCCTTTTTGTGTGCAGTACTTGATAAAAATGTATTGAGACGGTGCACCAGTTATTTAAGTCGTGACTCATCTGCCTATAAAGAATGTATAGCGAACAACATCGTACTTATTCAAACAATATTTGCATTTATCAAGAACTAGCACAAAAAAACTCTGAGCTTCATCGTCCTGTGATATTTCCTGCTTGGATTCCAGCCTTGCTCCCAAAGCTGAAAGCTACTCATTTGTGTGTGCACTAGAGCTAGCTTAGCTTTCTAGCTAAGAGGGAATTAGGTAATCTTCCTTGAATTAGCAAATCAGTATATGGGCCATTCCCGAAGCCACCATCACAGCGTCTTTTGACACGATGCAGATCATTCAGCGATACGCTAAGCACCTTGACACTCGATACAAACGATCCGCGCTCTAAACTCTTTAATTTAGAACAAAGCAAGATGAAGTTGATCGTTGAAATCAGCAGCCTCCATTTCGTTTCACTGGAGCTACCGATGTTGACCATCCACCTACTCAGCAAGCTAGAGGTCCATCACATGCATTACGGATGTTGTTGTTGCTGGTTTCAATCTCTGTGGAGCCCACTGTCATCGAAATAATTTTCAGTATTCTCTGCATTGTCAGCATTACGATCTCTGTCTTTGATACTGCCATATTTAGGCCATGGACGAGAAACGACGAGTTTCACATATGTTAGACCAATGAAACACACCTTAGCTGTTTCATTGTTCCGCCAAAAAGCCTGTTTCTCTATACGGAAAAGTTAGCACTGAGGCATCGAGACCTCATAAGCTCTTGAAATTAACCTCATCGTCTTTTCCACAGCAGCTTCTATTGCTTCACGGATCACGGGGGTTTTAACCTCCTGAATAAATTTTATGGAGCTAGAGCGGTAGCCTGTTTTCGGCAATGCTGAAGATGATGTACGAGTATTAGTATTCACTCACCGCGTACTCCTCCATCACCATTCATTTGCTTGCAAGGGCCTCCATTCTCTTTGACGCAATAGTGAGATGTTAATAATGGTCTGGCTAAAATCAGATCTTTAGTATGTTGGCTGTGCACACGTCCTCAAAACCAGCAAATTCAAACACAATACTATCTCGATTATGAAACATCCTTACGTGCCCTCAGTGGGCATATGACACTCCACCGTCTTTGCATTGAAGTCATACCCTATGACGACATTTCCCTCGTCACTAAAAAAAGTGTCTTCCAATTACCGTATATACCATATCTCACCAAGGCATGGCCGTCGCCATAGCTGTAACTACCGATATGTACTGTTTATATATCAGCGATTCAAATCCTGTGAGGCCCAGAGAATACCTATAAGGACTCTCATTTCCATTCCTGCTGTTTTTCTAGACTTTGGGTGCATATTTGAAGACCATCATGGACATGATCTCATTACATGTTTAGCATCATCTTTGCTATTCCTTTCAGTGCGGAACGTGAAACTCACTGCATGACAGCTTACCTGACCACACCTCAGTAGATCAATCCAAACCTTTGCGATTGCTATCAGTGAAGTCGTAACGGTGTATTGGTATATCTCTCAGGCACACATAATCGCCAACCTGATTTGACAATACTTGATGAAAAAGATGGGACTTCATTCAGCTCCGTCACGGCCCTTTTTTGGTTCTTGGAATTTAGAGAAAGAGGAATTTTCACCTTGCCAGCCAACTCCTGGTCAGCTTTTCTTTTTATGGTTTCGATTATATCCTCGCTGGCTGTGAAACGATTGAAGTTTGTAAGCTCGATTTCAACTCTAGGAACCATGGGCGCTTCAGTTCATTGACCATCTGTAGCGGTCCCATCGAGTCCTGTTATTGCGTGCAATCACTTCATTGCGTGATTTCCGGAAGAACCCCACCTTTGGTGGTATTCTTGATAGGGCGAACTTGTATGCTAGTTTCATCAGGGAACACATAAGTTTTACCTTGAACTAGTTCAAAGTCTACGGCGATCAGTTACATCCAGCACCACCTCATTTCATTTTAGTTCTGCTCTGTTCTTCCTTTCCAACAGATGCGTCCATGGGCTTTCTACTCATCCTCTTCTTCTCCACTATGGCTACCCAAATCAATAAGCTCAGAATCAGGAGTTCCCTTTCTAACTCAGGGTTCCTACACCACCTTGAGGATCGAATTTGCTGCCCTTTCATTAGCCCGGTGATTAGTAGCACTAGACCCTGGTATAAGTGAGCCACCTTATATTCCAGTAGCGTCCGTTACGCCACTTTTCCCAATTTCGCCGGCATGCGGGGACTACCTTGAATGATTCTTCCAGTTCGATGATATCATGCATAGATATATTTTTCTGCACGTTGGTGGCCTGAAATTGTCCTACAGATGACCTGCTGCCATTCCCTCAGTATCTCTTCTTCAGCCATCGGATTGCGTTACGTGTAGTTCCTCTTCGGGGAGGCTCGTGAGAACAGGTTTCTCTGTGGGGTCTCCACGTCCACAACAATGGCTTCTGCGCCTACATAAATGCATAGAGAATAGAGTAATTGGAACATCGTTTTCCTCGCGTTTTCAGTTACTTGTCGATACGTCCATCCTTCCGTACTCAATGTCCGGATATAAACGTGTCTCCCCTAGCAGCTGCTATCTCTCTTCCAGTTAAAAGTCACCTTATCCATCTCATTGTCGTTTGTGTCAAACAAGGAAGTCAAGCGAGGGAACATCTTAACACCTTATAGACGATACTTATTAATGTTTTACTCGTGTAGCTGATGCTGCATTGAACATATTTAAATAAATAAATAATATTTGAACAAGTAAATAAATATTCTAATTACCGTTTCATAAGAATTTTGGGTTAGGAATAGACTAGGATTGGAATGATGTGCAGGTTCGTACATATTTTTCTCATTTTCTTTCTAAGGATTTTCTTCAGCAGGAAATTTCGCAACTGAGTTTTTATTTTATTTAAAAATGTATCGCACATGAAATCACATCTTCACTCTACAAATTCTCGATTTTGTTTTGCTTGAAAATATGGGTTAAATAAGTATTAAATTCAGTGCATTTAGATATTATCCTTATGGTAGCTTAAATTGCAATAAATTTTTGTCTCGGCCAAAGAACGATATCAGAATGATGTTTGGGATTAGTTAATGTTTGACTTAGACGCCAAAAAAAAATTCTGCACTGAAAGAAAAATCTTCGTAAAATCAACAATTTTCCTTAGTTGTTTTTGCGTCAACTACGGGCTATAGTTAAAACAACCATAAAAAAAATAGTTGATTACTTTTATGCACCATGACGCGTGGTTGATAAACAACGTCCGTGGTGCAAAAAAAGTAAGTAACCACAAACAATGGTATTCCAACAATATACATAGAACGAAATAACTATAGCCCATTTTGGTGTGTTCTGGCAGGGTTAGCTCTAGAAACGTACAACCCGGGCATTTGTCCGGGGCGGTAAACGTAAAGGGTTTAATATAATCCTACTGTTTTGCCAAAAGACTAAAAAAAATATTTGCAGCCCATAATTCTTAATGTTTTTCAAAACAGCCGTATAAAAGCGGCACAGATAACTAAGTAAGAAAAAAAGCTAGGTCAGAGCATATACACTGCATGCGCTCACTGCTTCGGCGCTGCACTGCATCGCAATGCATGTCCTTTACACGCATACATTAATTGCACAAAAGGCGTCATACAGCGTAATATAAAGGCTTCACAGCACAACATGAATATGAATTATATCGAACAGCAAACCGAACACAATTTTGCCATGTACCATATGAAACTTCTATGATAGAATAGGAGTATGAGTATGAGGAGTATGAAAAATCAATAGTTTTCCTTAGTTGTTTTTGCATCAACTAGGGCTATAGTTAAAACAACCATAAGAAAGTTGTTGATTACTTTTATGCACCATGACGCGTGGTTGATAAACAAAAAAAAATTTCATTCGGAGCATGAAAAACGTCCAAATGTTGAAACCATTCTACTTTGCGTAGAATACTTCCAAAGACGTTGCTCACTGAACTACGTTTGTTGAAATCAACTATTGCAAAGTAGTTTAAGTACCATAAAAACTGTTGATAATTCGAAACGTTGAAGTTTTGAGTGAATTGATGAATATTTTTCAATTGGTCAACTATTTTTCGTGGCTATGAAACAATTAAAACAGTTGATTTCATGAACGTTGCGATATTTTTTGTACAACCAGAGCCAACTACTTTTATATCGTTAAATTAACTATATTAACATAGTAAAAATAACTATTTTCCTTAGTTCGTTTAACGATTTTGAATGAATCGTTGCAATACTATTAAAAATAGTTGAACCAACCAAGAGTTTTTCTTTCAGTGTGTTTTAAATCTTTTGTGAGAAAACCAAAAGATAGTTCGAGTAGAAATTTGAACTTGATTCCCGTTTTTTTTAAAAAATCATGGGAGATATCTTTCCCAACAATTAACGAAACTGAATAAACCACGTCCCCAATAGACCACGTTCATCCCACTCTACAATGTTGTGGAATGATATGACAAGGGACTCTTTACACTTTTATTTCGTTAATGCCTTTTGAAGAAATGAAACCAAAATATGAAACTGAGCTCTCAAGTAGTTTTACAAACTTTTTCCAAGACCAAATTCACAAAAACTTCCCTTGCTGTCAAAGGATTAAAGACATTTAAACTTTTTTCTTTTATTAATATTATTGCTGGGAAAATTATTTTTTCCGAAAAAGAAAATAAATTCGATAGTAGGCCGGAAATTGTGGCGTTGAGATATTTTTTTTAAAAATCTCCACAAGTCTTAGAGCTTGGAGAAACGGAAGAGATTTAAAATGAGTTCATTATAAAATGAGCTTACATCTAAGAATTTAAAAGCATAAGCTTTGGTATAATAATTTCTCTGATATCTAACGAGTTTGAAGTCCTTCTTGAATGTAAAAACTGAATGCTTTGATATACTGCATAGCCGCCAATGATTGAATTTGTAAATTCAATTGTAAATTTTGTCAAACATTTGAAAATATATTTCTGCTACTGTCAAAGATATAGGATTTTAAAGTTTAAAACCTACAAACAACACATTTTGAAATTTAAAATACTCAACTTTATTTTTTATCACATTCTAAATTTACGATCATCAAATCAAATCATTAAATTTATTTCACCAGTCAAACAAAAATTTATCAATTAACTTTCATACGCTGAATAAATACTTTCACTCAAACTTTCAGTTTCATCGGTTTGTAAGTACATGATCATTCTACAATGAAAGATGGCTATGCCTGAAGTCCTATCAATAACTAAACATCTCTACAGTCCCTTTCAATACATATTACGAAAAATAATTCCATTCTCAAATAGATCTTATCAAAGCTTCCAGCTAAATTTACTGTTTAACTTGAGATTTTTCACAGCACAGCTTCCGGTGATGTGATTATCAATGCGTTTATTTTCCCATTTATTGTACAAACTTTTCAATTTCCTTTAGCATTGATCTTGATACGATCAAAAGATCAATTGAATGAAGAATATCAACAAATAATAGTTCAAATAAAACAACATATGCTCGTGGGATCGTATTATAAAATATCCTTAAAAACCGTAGCAAACAAGATCCATATCTACGCGTGCATTTCTGTACTTATGAATGAAAATCAAAAGCTTATCTGGTCTTTTAATTTTAATATACAGTTCGACCTCAGCCGTAGACCCACACCTTCCGCCCAACACTACCAACTGAAAGTAGAAGTGGTCATTTAATTAAATCTGAATTAATTTCAACAACTGCTATTAATATCTTTTCATTCATAAACTTTGATCAAAGTATCTATCGTTGGCGTACCTATGACCGTGATCAAGGAAAGTCAATATTTTTCCACATTTCCATAGTTCTGTGTGTGTGGAAGCACACCGAAACAACGCCAACGAACAACCTGTTGTCTTGCATGGGTGACTGTAATTCGGAATCGGAAATTAGACTCAGATTAGACAAACTAGATAAACCGCAGACTGTGACGCCAATTGAGACGTCACCCATAGAATCATCATAGCTGTTCATTATCAGCATCTTGGGCATGGAACTAGCTTCGTGATACTCTGATCTGCGAGCTCCAAGCCAGTTTTAATCCCAACATGTGTGAATAAATAAAGTGTGTGGTATGTGCTGCTGCGGCTGTTGGGACAGGGTCGAGTTCGATGAATGGTTTGTTTTGTTGGTGTAGCTGCAGTTCTTCTGCTTCTTCAGATACAAGATAGATTGAGCGCTTCGCTGCGGTTTGGCTTGGCTTGGCTTGGCCGGGAGTTGCACGTCCGGCCGTTTGCTCAAGCAATGCTAGTTTCAGTCATGACGCGAATGACGACGGTCGGTTCAGATACGTATGCGCACTGGTTCGCTGCAGATACTTTAGATACTCGCTGTTTATAAACGACGACAACGAAGACGCGTTTAGTTCAAGTGACGAATATTCTAAGCCGGTCTATCGATACCTACTACTGTGCCTTGTTGTGTTTCCATGCGTCGAGTGGAGTGTGAAGTAATTGGAGTATCTTATTGCGGATTATCATCTATTCCTTATTGAATCTATCTAAGCGGTACGCAGCCTGAAGAATTTCGTGGCTGTGTCATTAGAACCTATTTTGCTGTGAAGAACGTACTATTAATTATCACTATCGCTAAGAGGATTATGCTTTGTGCTTCTAGTGATGCTTCATTGCGAGCTACTCGGAACGTGGTGTTTGTTGTTTGAGTGTAGTACAATCGCAGATAAAAAGTGAAGATACATACATAGCTAGAATAAATTGAAATTCTTCAATTCACTTGGTGACGAATATGTTTTGTGTTCGCTTTGTACTCGTATGTCTTATGATTCAATTAAATCACATTGCTTCGACGCACCGCTGAAGCAATGAAATAACGCAAGGAATTTTGTACTGGTGTAGTGAAAATAGAGAAAATAAAAGCTTGAAAAATTCCGAATATTCAAAAAGTGCGTCCCAAGACGAATTTTTGGAATACAGTTTTCACAAGTGGATTATCGCCAACTCTTTTATTTGCTTGGAGTAAAGTGCAAATTTTAATCAAAGAACGGATTTAATACCGACGAAAAGGTAAGTGAATGAAAGAATTTTGATTTTTTTTGCCTTCGAATCATCTATTTATCTTTCGAAATGAAGATGGTAATTACATGTTTTCTCAAAAGAGGAGGTACTCTTTAAGAATATTGCTCTTGTGTTTTTGTAGTTATTCGGCTCATTATGTGTTTTTACGTTAATAAGATGTTATTTACGATCATTATTTATATGTACGTCGAGTATAGTATATATTTTTGGAAAACTTTCTTAGCCGCCTTGTGATAAAGTTAACAATGAAAATACCTTCATGATGAAGGCTTTTTAATGGATGGAAAGTTTGATTCTTCCTATGAATTGCAATAAATAATTCACTTTGGTTGTATTTACGGTGAAAATTAATGTTCTGTATTTGAACGATGAGATTATTATATTCATAATTTAGAGAATACCAATATCAAGCAAATCAATAACCGAAATGATAAGTAGTAATTCAACCATTAATCTTCAGATTCATACAGTTAATATAATCATAATATTCTTTTTGAGTTATAAATTGATGGACGTAGTTGAAAGATTCTTGCTGGATAAACGACTATAAAACGATCTTTTCAGAGATCAGGTGGAAATTATGATGGGTCATTATCAAATACTTTCACAGTTGTTTGAATAATAGCTGCTGTACGTGACATGACGTAAATTATGGGCTAGTTATAAAATTTAAATGGTTTTTACACCTTTCGGCTTTTATTGAGGCAGTAAAACTTTAAATGGGGGTTCACTTGGACTTGAAAGATGTAGGGATATAAAAACTGTTTTAACAGACTCTAATTTTACATATTTCGAGCAAGATTTTTTCGACTTTTTTGAACATTAAAATCTTGTAATAAGCCTCCAACAGCAATATCAAGTGAATTATAAAAAAAAAAATTTGGCATATATCTGAGGTTAATATTAATGCACCTTGCATTATTAAACTATTATAAACAAATTTAAGATAACTTATCATGCATCTCACTACATCTCAAGGTCTTTTTCGATCATATATAATTAATCAAAAAACTGATGACATAAAGAATTCATATCGGGGGTGAGTAATTTTGTGATGCATTGAAATGCCACCTTATATCGTCGGCATCATCAGCAAGCTACTTGTTATTGATGACTAGTTTTTTTTTCTTAGGAACTTAATGACTTCACTTGATCCAACGTGCAAATTAGCTAAGTAGCCATGCTTTAATGATCTGATGATCTCTGAGATATAAATGACCTTTGGTTCCCTCCCTTGTGATACAGTGCATAATGTTGGATATGATCATGAAGCGTGACGATTCGGTGTGTAGATGTAGAGGTTATATTTTATGAGGTTTAGAGATTGCTTTTTCAAGCATGAAGTTTTATTTTAGGCTATTGGATCGTTATGTGTTAGTGCATGAAGTAGACCGTATATTTAACAAATGAAATATTTGTTTAGTACCTAACAAACGTACTTTTAAGAGTAGATATAATATGTGCATAAAATGGTTTGAGCTACCAATTTTGACAAATTTCAAAAGTGTCCAGAAACAGTAGGTCACATTTTCTATATTAGTACTTATTTTCGTTCTAATAATTGAGAAAATTGTTTGATTACTTTTCGCTATTACGTATAGCTTCGTTTACGTATTTGATGGTTCTTGAAAACATTTGTTGACTTCCCAATCGGTACTCTGTAAATACTCGATAAGTCAGTTTGATCAAAGAACAATTTTTGTTGGTGACTGTAAATAGAATAAATCTGTTACTATTTTTTACACTTCATTTTGATGGTGTAAGATGATGATGCTCAAGATAATATTTCCAAGAACGTCAACTTAACTTATCTAGAAAAAATAATACGCTTTCATGAACGCAGCACCAGCTTGTGATATCAAATTGTTTTGCATACGCATATTCAAGCATATGTAGCCGAGTAGATAGAGCTCTAGTTGCTACCGCGTATGGTCCCCGGTTCGATTCCGACCATGATCATCGACTGAGTTTTGAGTATCCTCCTGAGATAAATGAGTCTTAAGACTGATCACTACCTAGTTTTACTCACTGCTCGTGAATGAAGTCTGTACCGACTTCAACCAAAAAGGGTTGTAGTGAGGTAACTTGACTTAAAAAAAAAATGATCTGGTTGACTGCGAAGCAATACAAGTTTAAATTTTTCTTGCGATTTCATAAAATTGTTTTTCAGCTCGAAAAATATGATTACTCTCTGCCTCCACTCAACAGAAAAAAGAAACCATCTATGAAAAGACCGTTAAAATCTCATCAAAAAAGATACCTTCATCCTCTGCTCATCAGTCGCATATACACTGAGAGCATCTATGTCCTAGTTCTCAGAGCAATTTTATTTCTGAAAGAGTTAAATTGTATTATCTTTTTGGCAATAATAAAACACAAGAGAATATGGAAATGATTACTTCTCTGAAACGAAAAATTTGATGTTCCTCTTATATAACCGCAGCCCAAAAATATCAACTTGAAGGATCAGCTTTAACTTTTGGCAATGAATGATGACTCATGGACGATACTTCCTTTTTTGAAAAGATGCCAAGTTAAGGAGAGAAAATGCCAAGTTAAACGAGAGAAATTTGGTACTGAACCACAGAATTTTTCAGTTGATTTAAACTTGGCAATTGTCAAAAATTTCCCTCTTCAGCATGTTACAATTTTTGTGATGTTATAAGCGGAATTAAGTGAAATTATTCTACCTTTTCTGATGTTTGAGGATACTCATACAGAAATAGTTCGAATTTCAAGCTAAGCTCTCAATGTTTTTCCGGCTTCTGGTGTTCCTGTTCTGTATACTATTGCGGGAGTGTTCCAAATGTAAACCAAAACAACTCCATCGAATCTAAAAATTTACCAGACCCGAAGTAGTTAGCGGGTCATTCCCGTTCAGAAGTCACTGTCCTAAAAGTGAGGGATAAGGACTAGATCACTGTCACGGAAAATACCGTTATTCGAAGAAGTGTTCATTATATATGCCAAACGCCAACTTTTGGGAGCAAAGACATTAGTCGAAACGAGGGAATAATATATTGTATGTGAAAATATGAATGTGGCGTATCTGTTTCGACTGATGGAAGTTTGATTTTAACCTACTCGTGGTGGCTACGGGAAGCAATAGTACGAAAAAAAAATACTACTAGAGCCTGATAATGGTACAAATTAACCGAGATCCTAACATAACCTCGGACTACTATTTTGTTGGTATAGTTTTTCTTGCTTAAATTGCTTTCCATAGAACCAGATTCGAATCAACACGGCTGATTTACTCAATAAGAATACCAATAAGATCTATGGTCTTGCATTAGGAATCACCCTTGAAGACCTTAATGGAATTAGGATAAATCCTGGGGCCGAGATGCCAGACGCAGATGAGAAGTGGAGTAACTGGTTTGGATCTGAATGTAAACTAGCGACTGTTGTATTGTTTTGAATAGTCACTTTTCACTTATTGCATACTAATAATTCATACTTTTTTTTTACTGTCTTAATTTTTGTTCTTGCTGTTTCTCCGTCATAACTTTTGCTTAATCTTTTTTCATATTCTTTCTACCTCTTGTATGTTTGGCTGCTTCTCCCTTCTTTTTATTCCTTCTTCTTCCTCCTTTTTGCGTTTCTTTCTCATTTGTTTCCTCCTCCTCATCCTAACTCTCTTATACTTTTTTTTAATTTTTACTCGTTTTCATTTTGCTGCTTTTTTCTCTTTTCTTATTCCTTTCCTTTTCTTCTTTCTTTTCCTCTCTCCCAGCTTTTTCTTCATTATTCTTTTCACTTCTTTTTTGTTGTTTTCCTTTTTGGTCCTTTCGAAAACGGGATAAATATATGGGCGCAGAGAAGCAAATCTGTTGAAAGACTATCTTTTAGATTTGAATTGTATCCTAGTTGAGCTTCTGATGCGTGGGGTACGTATTATTAGCTTTCTATCTTCTTTCCACCAGAAGAAGAAGTAATTTGCCATCTGAAGCCAGATCGCAACAAAATTCTTCAAATCTGAGGCGCTCATCTTCTTTAATAATCTCTTGTGAAATCATCATATCCTTTCAAAACTAGGATTGTTTGGTCTAGGAAATTTAGATTTAGTAAAAAAACTTAAAAATAGATGGTAATTATAATGAGCAAAATAGTTATGCTCAAACGATAAACCTTTACTTTTTGCAATAATTTTCAATTGAATAATTGTTGGTGGTAAAAGGCCGGTTTCATCATAACAGGCGCAATATCGGTGACTAAAAATATTCATCCATGCGCATGAAATAGACATTAAAAACTATTGGAGATTTATCGAAATGATGTGAATCACCAAAAATTATTTAGGAGTTAAGATCCAGTGAGATGTGGTGATAATTATGTTCCTCAACAATTACTCTGCAAAATTCTAGGGACGGAAATTTGAATAGTACTGAACGTTCATTATACTCAGCACATTATAAATTAAATTCGGTGAGTAAAGAGCGGGTCAACCTATGGGGAAAGGAACTTTAAGGCACCTAAAATATACCTGGAATGAAGGCACAGCACTTAAAGAGCTATATCTGAGGATATCACAAACGAATGATACAAAAAATATATTTTGAGGATCCGAGAACAAAACTTGATAGACGAAACGACAGCTGCGCAACATAATAAATCATTTGCAGCTATTCGCGATGTTGACACAAATCAGAAACAGCAAAAACAGTAGGGAACTAAGAATTGAGCCTTGTGGAACTCCAAAGATTGAATGGATCCATAGCTTTCGAACAGTAGCTCATAATTACCACAATCAAAAGCGTTACAAAGATAAATGTATAGAACATCTAATCTACTTATTCCTGTCGATTGAAAGTAAATGTAACTGTATTAGTAAGTGACAAAAGAGAATAAAGAGCAGACTTCCTGTTGTGGGTGTATTGCATGCAATGCGTTCGAAAAGTTTTTTGAAAGAACAATTCATAGAAAGAAAACCTAAGCTACTTTTAGAATTACTCTTATAAAATACTTTGAATTTAAAGCTATGCAGGTGTTTTTGACCTGCATTTTCAAGTCCTTACAGTGCAGGCACCAAGCTGACGACGAAGAAATTTCTGAAATCACAAGTGTACTTCACTTGCGATTTCAGAAATTCCTAGTCAACACTGGATCAAAATAATCAAACGCTCTTAAAGTTTTCCAAATAGTTAAGGTGAAGATTCATACCGAAAAAAAGCCCAGAATTTTACTGTGGTATAATTCAGCTTTCGTTGGATGTATTTTATCATAGGCTGAGCTTAATTAGTTCTCAGACTAGCTTGGCTAAAAAGGTGCGTAGTGACGGTGACAATATTTCTATTATTTTGGCTTAAAGAGGATTATGGTTGTCCTTTTTTAGGGAAAATAGTGATTCATGTTTGAATTACGACGAGGTCTTCATAAAATCTATCTTAGCTTATACAACATGGTAGGAAATGAAACGCAAAGAAATGTGCAGTTTTAAAATGATTTCAACAAAAGGAAGAAATCGTTTTGGAGTATATGATTTCTGAAAAATTTATTAAGTCTGAGTTTGACACAGGTCTATGAAACTGCAATTTAATGAAAAGTTAAAGAGAATCTGTTGAATTGAAGATAATCCCAAGGAATACCCGATGAAAGAACTTCATAAGACGTTAAGCAAAATGGCCACTATATTGGCAGTATGTTATGCTGTGAATAGATCAAATAATTCTGGCATAACACTTTAAAAAAAAGGTTTAAAGACCATGTCTCTGAAGATCTTTCTTGAAGATATCGATCTGTCAAACAAGTAGACTTATAATACACATTTAATATCAGCAGTAACTAAAATTAAAGATTGTTTTCCCAAAACTATCACATGCATGCATCAATTGAAAAGATCACGTACTCATTTTCGCCTGTATAATTGTATAACCTCTGATATCACTAAAGAAAAACAGTAGGAGAAAAAAATATCAACAAGGTATCTATATCCTGGCATATCTTCACAACACAATTTCAAATTACTCCCACATTGCCTCTTTAAAATATATCTTCTCGCAATCGAGTTTCGAGACATTTTGTATACTCAATAACACACATTCAAAAAGAATCTCAAAAACAAATTTCACGTTTATTAAATGCATTCATTCACTCAATAGCGAATGTAATTTGTGACATTATGTCACGTTGCCAGTTGGTAGATATCTTTCGGTACGATATAAAGGAGCATTACGTCCATAAGTGCATCGCAGTGCAGACGCTGGTTCCGTTTTGCTGTAATTACAAAAGGAAATGAGTGCTTTTTGTTGTTGTTGTCAAGACAACTGGGTACATCCTGTGCTCTTCAAATGCACTAGCGCATCGTTCGTTTTTGCTCAATTTTACAAAATCTACTGAAAATTTGAGTGTGTAAGTATGTGGCTGTGATGTTATTAGTACGAGAGGTTATGTTGGAAGCGTGATAGTAAATTAAGGATAATTCTTTGTTTTTGGTACACACAGATAATATGTGAAGAACGAATCATATCAAACTCTAACAATATTTTGGGTATGATAATAAATTAGTCGAAATTATTTAAAAATCAGAAATGATTATAGCCTTTTTTCGTCGTCTTTTCTTTGTAGTTATTTCGTGAAATCAATGTGAGAAAATTGGGGCTGCATATTTTGCAAAAACATTATTTCTCTGAAAAATCTGCACTCTAGCAACAAAATCAACACTGACAACCCGAAAATTCTATTGTTACCAAAAACACAAGAAAATAACGTTATATTTCTCTTCAATTTCCACTATGGTACATTTTTTTAAAGTTACTACGATATGTAGTAAGAATTACCACATCCTGAAGTAAAAGATGCAGCTACGTTGTGCATAGTGTAGTCTTCATGGCCCAAGCAAGGAGAAAGCAAGTATCCAAGCATCCTATACGAAGAAAACTGCTGGGAAACCATAATGGGTCGTACTTCTGTTAATTTCCGAACGCGGTTAGATAGTGGTTTTTTGTTCTTCGATTCCAGAGAAATTAGTTGAGGTTTTTCGTTTCAATTTAACTTCACTAACTAATGTTTAGAAGACAATGAGAAAGTTTGCAGTTTATTGGAAACCTATAGATATCTTGAACAATTTGCAAGGACACGCTTCGTTCGGAAGAGTTTATTGCCAATTAGAGCAATTTGTGTTTGGTATCAATATTAACTCGAGGTATTGAGGATGTCAGCGAAACGAATTGTTGAAAAGTTGGTTTTCGAAAGAAAATCAAAAAATCAGAATTTGCTCTATGAAAAGTTTTAATTACAATTTTTTTTCTGACTTATATTGGAGATATTTCTTTACCTACAAACATATTTTAGGGTTGTATTAATTTTTAATAGAAGCTATTAAAGCACTTGAAAAATAATTTCATGAGATACATTCCACGTGTTTCCTTAAAATACTATATCAATAATGTGAGAAAATCTTCTATGACCTAAAACACTTCTGATAAGATTCCCACTAATAATTGGCTCAAAATTACCATATACGGTTTTCATTCCATTTCTCCTTTCATCTTTCGATATGAATTCTCCGAAACTATAATTCTTCATTATACACACTTGTCACCCAATCGACTTTGCCTACTATCTACATATATGAAGTTCAACAAACCAACCAAATTACTAAGCAAGCTAATTCATTAGTCAGCTAATATGCACGAATTCGCTTCTTATGAATTTACATAATGTTGCCGGCCAATTTTCATATACTGAACCGACAAAACTAAATCTGGTATGCAAAATTTTCAGATTTATTTTCACCTACAAGCAACGAACGTAAGAGGTACAAATAGAAATTCAAGATTCATGCAAATAATATGCCTTCTGTGAAAGAGAAAACACGTTGATGTTTTTGCATAGAGTTTGGAATAGATCTGTATAAGTTTTTGAAAGAGTTCGAGCAAGATGTTTCATAAAGGTGAAAAAATTGGATCGTAGGTGGATAATTTAAATCAATGATTGATTGATGACCTTCTCAATAGCCTTCGCGAAACTTGCTTTAAAATTCAAAGATGAAGACTAGACTGAAATCTACCTTGACTTTATCTAGCAGTTTCATGTATAAATATATTTGAAAGGAAAAAAGTAAAAAAAATTATAATTTATATTTTTAAATTTAAGAGTTTAGTTTAAATCATGAGTGTATTTTATCAACTTCACTGGCAATGATTATTAAAAGCTGCAGCATCAAAAACATTGATGCAGCTCAAAATTATAAAAAAAAAACCGATATAATGAGAACTCGCAGGTGTTAGTGCTTTTTTCCATTGAAAATTAAAAGAGCAGATACAGAACCTGAGGTAATACCCTGGAGAGATGTATTGTGGATGTCTTTGTACTGTTTATTGCTTTTCAAACATTAGTAAAATATGGTCAAGGTAGAAATAAACTCAATCGAGTTCAACAGAAACTAAAGTTTTAGTCAGATATTAGGCGCGTTTTTTTGCTCCCCATATCCATAACAGAACAATGCTAACCAGTGCAGACGCATTGGAAACAACAACTCATGTTATGGATAGGGGGAGTTGTTGTTTCCAATGCGTCTGCACTGGTTAGCATTGTTCTCTTATAGATTGGGGGAACAAAAAAGCACGCCTATTATTCACAATCCTCGCTGGATTCGATTTTGGTTTGTATTGAAGCTAGTAGCAACTTAATATTGAAGCTTTTTCGAGCTCAGAGGCAATACGATTTTCCTGTTTTTTAGTCAAACCTTACTTCATGCTTTTTTTGTTGGATTTATTGCTTATACATGATAGCATAAAAGCTAGTAGCCTGTCGTTTGCAAATAGAGTATCATAAACGCAAAGAGATTAAAAATCTTACTAAGCCCTTTTAAATCCATTATTCTATAATATTTAAATGTTAACAAGCAAAGCAATGATAATAGTATGCTCATGAATTATCATCCGATTGGACACTTTATATTAAATGAATATTCTCTAAAATCTATTTGTAATCTTCCAATGAAAATTAGATGCAACATTAAGAAATGCGCAAAATGTGAAGGTAGCTAGCTAGCGTTCTGCAGAGATTGCGTCGTGCATGTATAGCAAATTAGATAATTCTTGATGACATTCTTTTATTTTAAGCAAAAATCAGTAAAACTATCGCTATTTTTGTCAAGTTTGGGACTCCTGACCTTCAAACTACCGTATAACCTATTTTCCTTCTTGATCTCTTTTTACCAAGTAAGGTAAAAAATTAACTTTTTTTCAGTTACGGTACCTAGATTTTTATGACTTGATCTTAGAATATTGACAATGATAACATCAAAGTCGCTATTCAAAATTGATTCGATAAATTAATAGATCTGAAGTAAAACTTATTCAGAGAATTCGGGTCAGTAATTTTGATTGAAATTAATTACCAAACTGAATATTTTTTTTAAAATCAAATATATGTTTTTTCGAGAAAACTATTTATTTATTCCCTTTCTCGGCGTAAATCAATTGAAAGTAAATTCACACTGGAAACTTATTGTCATCCTTTAAGTAAAGATGATTGTATAATAAATAATAACTGTATAATAAAAATAATTGCATATATAAAGTTAACGCGTGGCTAGCAGATCTCACTGGCAGATTTTTAATATATCTTTATCTTCTATTTCTTGAATTACGCCTACTATTATTAAGTCAATTATAGGCAAAGTGACATTATCCGTGAGTCTACGGGCTCCCAACAATATTTTCGAAAAAGACGAGCACTTTCTTAATTCTTTCTTTGACCATAGTTATTAATAAGAGCCTTTTAAATGTCAATTTCATTTCTTCTGGAAAGAGGCCATAGCTCATTCAAATTTCTAAATCAGATGATGTGACCTCTGCAAATAATTTTCGCCTAGTCTCATTTTTTTCTTTTTGAATGTGAATGATACCTAAAAAACCCTATGATTGAGGGCATCTCATCATAAAGGAACAATGATTTCACGAATTTCGTTCCTAAAGCTCTGGAAGCGCAACTTGAAGTTCACCCTTAATATACAGACTTCTCCAAAGCTTTTGATCATGTTGATCACAACCTTCTTTTTTTTTCAAATTGCATAGAAATGATTTCGCTTCATACATTTGAAATGGATAGAATCATATCAATGCAATCTATCTTGCTCTGTTCGATATGATTTCTGTTTATTCCATCCGTTTGAACCGTGAGCCGGTGTTTCACAAGTCGCTATTCGGGGTCGTCTTCTGTTCATGTTTTACGTGAATGATTTGTCTCCACTACTTTCTTATGAATGGCTTTTTCATGTCTGTGATTTTAAACTCTTCGTGAACATAAGGTCCATTGAAAACTATAGCCTTCTTCGATTCAATCTTACGATTCGCGAAAGCTGACCCAAAGCAAGTAACCCACGGGCTTTCTTCTCCCACCTTGATCAAGGACGTTGGAGTTACGTTCGACAACAAGCTGATATTTTAACTACACATCACGGATTTGATCAAAAGAGTCTGCAAACTGTCAGACTCTATCCCGATATCATCGCAAGCATTCGAATCCATGCAGCTATCTTTACTTTTGTATTCCTCTCTATTCCTTATTTGGACGGATCTATTCAGCCCTTAAATATGACTTAGGATGTTCTTGTTTACAAAAATATTTTCTAGTTTTAAAATTTCGAAAATTGCCTTAAGGACACTTTTTTATGAGCAGGTTCCAGTTTCAACCTCCTGGTCTTTACCATAATAAGGTATTTTTTCATTTATTTATTTTTATTTCACAGCACTAAGAACTTTTATGCCGGGTTTACACACATGGCAAATGTTGGCGAGCCGAGTGTGTAAATGGTCCCCTTGTTTACTTTCGGCTGTTTTTTTTACATGCGAAGATATGGAGGGAAGTAATTTCACAAGTTCCTCGACGAAACGTTTGCCATATGTGTAAAACAGGCATTATACTGATATTTCTGCACCTTTCTTTGCATGACACAAAACAAACACCTACACAGCATGTTATTAATAATAAATGAAACATTTAACGGTGTCATACTAATCTGATGCACATATTTTGAAAAACATAAATTAAATAACCACGCGTATTAAAAACGTCAAGTACATGTTAAAAACTGGTATATGATGCATATTAGTTCGACCTCGTTTAAAGCTGATACCATATAAATTCGATCAACATACGCCTAATTATCACATTAGCTATGAAAAGGATGCACATATATGTGCATATATGATCAACATAGCAGTAAATATATTGTTTACAATAAAAATTGTCAAAAAAGTGATACAACAACATCACACTTATCATTGATTCAATCCAACGATTTTAGCTCCGTTGTTCTGCATTCATCACCATAATAAAAGAGCTGGTGATGGATTTATGACCTATGAATCAAATGATTGGATGCCTAATCTACTGCATCATAAGCGCAGGCATGAATCAATGATCTGTTTGCATCACTGTTCTGCATGCGGCAGTAAGCTGAAAAGAGCTAGAAAAAGATGCATGCGAAACTTTTTGAGTGAGATATTTGACTCTCAATTTTCCATTCTGATTCAAAAATTGTTTGTTTGGTTTTGTATTTTGAAATCAAAGCAAAACTTTCGATGTTACTTTAGCAAGCGAATGCTTGTAGCATCAAAATATAGCAGACTGAGTTTGCCGCAATAATGGTTATATTCGCACCAAACTATTTTCATCTGGCAGCTATCATGAAAAAAAAATGTTTAGTTGGCACTTGACAACACTGTCATACTTTGATTCGTGGGTGAAAAAACATCAATAGAGTTTCGAGACAACACGAGATGAGATCAAACAAAACAAGGCAAGTGTGGTCTCTAAACATAATCGATTATCATACTGCCTCGGTATTTCCCAGTGAGTATGTTGATAGAGCTTTATAATTGGAAAAAAGTTTGCCGCAAAATCCAGAATTTTTGTATATTTTTTACTCAAAAATCATCTACAGGTAAAGATATGACTGCATTTGTGACCAATACTGTCAATAACTCTATTCTTTCAATACCGCTAATGACTCTGAGCACTGAGTGTTATTGACTTTTGTTCATGCTGTTCAACTGTTATTGCTCTATAGCTGAGCAGAAAATTTTATCTGCTTATTACTTTTCTTCGCTTTACATTTAGATAAAATCTTCTACGTCACTTTTCATTCTTATGCTGGCAAATGCCAATGCTTGCTATTTTTCGCATTGCAAGCATATACTGCAGATTTGATCACAGACAGTAGAACAGTTATAGACAGAGGAGACATAGGATCACAGGCAGCAGAGCAGTCAGAGGTAGTGTAGTAGTAGCAGAGCAGTCAGAGAAGTCAGAGGTAATGTGTAATCACGGGCAGCAGATTAATCACCGTTAGCAGAGCAATCACAGTCAGAAGAGCAATTACAGGCAGCGAACAGTCACAGTTATCCTACTCTTGAAACCGCGATCAAACTATGAATAAAATCATTGCTATTGTGAAATGGTCTTTGCTCCATATGCTAAATAAACAGAACAATTTAGCAGATATTTAAGTGATAATTACAACTAAAACAGATTCTGTTCTGCTGAGTTAAAACCAAAAAATGGTCAACTTACACAATATGTCAGCGATGCCGAATTTTTTCATAGTTTTATACAGTTTTACTCGGGCTATACTGTTGCTTGCGGCTTTTAAGTCTATAAATAAATAGCACAATGGAATATTGAATTCCAGACATTTTTTCAACGCATTTTTTCAAAGTTGATTTACCTGTGATGAAGCCACTTTGATATTGTCTGATGATGGCTACAACGTATGGATATCCGCTCTCGCAGGATGAAGAAAAGTGATAACTTTTACAATAACTTATCTATTCTATTCCATCTTTCTTATGGACAGTAGATTATCTTCACCGTTCCCTACTAGCCTTGATTGTTAGCTGACCGTCGCTCCACTACCACAACTAAGAGCGATAAAGCTGGTTTTTGCGGCTTGTGGCCACAGCAGCTCGAAAAATACAGACATTTGATGCTGGTGACTAAGCTGAGGAATGGATCTCCCGATATTGCTTCTCATATGTAGTAAAGGTCCTCTAACTTTGTGCAAGTCAAATACCCAAAGAACTTAAGGTTGCTGTGCTTGGTTGCTGTAGATTCGGTGCAACCTCCTTTTTTGAGGCTACACTGAATCTGCAGTAGCTTTTGATTTCTTTTCTGCTCAATACTGCTACTTTTGCGATTTGTTGTATGTTGGTTGGAAATAAAATAATATACACAAGGCATCGTCTGAAGTATTTTTACTAATATTCGAAACCAAATGTTAATTGTATTTAACCCTATAATTCTATAAAAAATAGCTTTCCAAAAAACTAAGTTAGCAAAATGAATATCCAACGTGTTTCAAATGTGAACATGATAATATTTTGAAAGTGCTTAACCCCATATATGCCTAAAAAAAAGACCGGGAAATTTGAAATTTTTTGAATATAGCTATAACTTTTGACAAGGCCATCATATTATTATGAAACTTACAGAACAAATTGAAATTACTGAGTTGTAGACTAACGTGGTTTTTTTATGAACATGTTGGCATTGAAAGGGAAACCTTCCAATTATCGACTCTACCGAAAAATTTTCACTTTTTATAAAAAATTTTATATATAAATGTTATGCTTTGTTTAATAAGCAAAAGTAAATCTTTTGAAATCTCAGAAACGATAGCCCTTCTCTAATTTTCATACATGTTTAGCATCAGAAAATTCTGCTCACGGGAAGTCACAGCCCGATATTCCAATACATTTGAAATTCATAGAATGTATTGACATTGAGTAGGACCAGGTTTGATAGAAGTGTGCCATCTTGAAAAATGGTGCCAGTGGTGCCATCTTGAAAAATGTCTAAAAAAACTGCTTTGGTAACGTTGGTGTCTTGAATTTTGAAAATTCGCTCAGAAAAATAAAGCTTTTTGCTCTATAACTTAAGTGCAATCATGAAATCAAAATGGAATTCATAAGGCAAATGAATCTTATTTTAGGCAATATTCACTAGGAATCTGGTTAAAACAAAAACTATAATAAGGTTGCCAGCTATGGTTGTTTTTGTATTTTCTGTCATACCTTTAGTAAGCGATTTTATTATAAAACTTTCAAATGATAATGACCTTGTAGTGAAAATAAACAACAAATATTAAGATTTTGATGATTTGGAACCCTAAATCTCTTTGTACGCCTATTATTTTCAATGCAGTCATCGGATCGAAGCGCAATTTGCAGGTTAAACGTGAGGCTAATATGATAAACTTTTGGCTTTGGTGCTAGCAATGGGTTGCTAGCACGAAGTGCTTTTGTTATTTTTTTACTAATAAATGCTCACATTGAGTATTCACATCGTGCAAATTTACGATGAAAATAAGTAACGTACATTTAAATTTTTTAAGTTCTGGACATTTTTCGGATGGCAGCCCCAAACATTTTATTATTCCTGTAACTTCGATGCTGCTTTCAAAGTTTTGTCAGATAAGCGTCCGATAATGAGTATAATTAACAGGTGTTTGACTCTCCTAAATTTTGAGCTTCATGTAAATGGTAGCCCTGAAAACTTTTCCACTCTGTGAGTTTAAATGGATTGTTGAGATGAAAGCGGGACGTGGCTCTCGAAATAGGTTAGAGCAAGTATTATTATTCATCGATCATTAGTGTTTCTAACGGCTCTGAAGCGCTCGAGTTTTTTGAGGGTTGTCTTGATGTAAATATAATAATACAAATGAACATATGATAATATGAAATACTTTATAGTGTCTACAGACGACGAACATGGTTCGCCAACTTGGCGTGCGAACACGTGCAATTGTTGTTGTACGCAGGTAAGCACTTACCCTTTTCTCAGGTTCGCCAACATGTGCGTGAACATTGAAATTCAGTGCAAACTGATGCGCAATGTACGGATGTTCGGCATTTGGTGTGAACGTCTGTATCGAAGTTTTCGCACCAAGTTGGCGAACCAAGTTGACGAACATGTTCGTCGTCTGTAGATACTATTAGAAACAGCAGCCAATCTTATGCACATGTGCTTATTCGTAGGTATTCATGTTCGAATAATTTTGAAAAAAATCAACTCTCATGGTATGAAGAATGGAAACAGAAGTGCAACAAAGTAACATCCTGTGCAACAAAGTAACATCCTGTGCAACAAAGTAACATCCGTTAACAGTCTTCAGAAACATTCAAATCAACTAGATAATAGCTTTTTTCGTTGAACTATAGATGTGCACTGATTTACTTCATTCAGCAGGTGCTTCTCGCCTTCAAAAATACCAACACCACAAACATCAAATCACTCACATCAATCGAATAGAAATGCGATCAGAGATTTTCTTCAACGGCCTGAAACCTGTAAACATCTTGAGTGTCGTTTTACATCCTTTACGAACATCTGGAATATATTTTTCCCGTCAAGAATGGCTAACAAGTGAGAAGACACTCATCGCACGTAGAAGCCTGCATGCATATGACTCGGATGTGCATCAAAGATGCACATGACAATAACGTCCGCAAAAATATATGTACTTCAGATTTCCTTCAGCATCTCAGAAAACTCAAGATTTGTTTGTGAGAAATTTTCCCGCAATCTTCAATATATTCACACATGTCTGCAACTATTAGTTGATTCGCGAGCGTTTGACATGGCATGTGTTTATTTTTTTCCGAATATTGTTGGCTACATAAATATTCTTAGATGGTACTAACTAAAGGGCATTCGCTTTTGCGCTTGTTGTAGTTTTTGTGCACACTAGTGTCTATGCAAGTACGGTTGGCTGACGCGAAAGAATAAATTGGCAGTTTGATTTCGCGAAGACATGTTCATATCTTCAGTTCATGTCAGTTTTATGTCAAAACTCTACACAGACGTGTGCCCGTAAAAAAGTGTAGTCAGTTGTGCAGATGACGAACTAAAGTAAACAGCAAAGACAAGAAATCAAAAAAATAGCTACTGTTTTGTATTCCATGGAGGAGACACGGTTCGATAATCACATTAAGACAGCATAAAACACTTTACTCAAGTGCAGATATATGCGAATGCCATAACACTTTCGACTCAAATAGGCTTCACTATGCTACTTTATGTTTTCGATGAAGACCGATTCGACCGTTTGCTGTTCAGATTGAACATATGCGGGAAGCTAATGCTGAAATATCAGAGGGTTACCGTATTGGAGTAATGTGATAGATTTGATTGGGATTTAAATTAGCGGTTAAGGTAGTTTGAGCTGAGAGATATGGATATTAGAAAAGCTACGACTAGATTGAAAGAAGTTCAAAATAGTTTTCATATTTTCTCACAATTGGGTTCTTATTATGAAGCAGGCGTTTGATTTTCAAAACACATAAGCTATGACAGCTCAAAAATCAGTAATGGAAGCTATTTTGTACTACCCATTCAACTATTACCACCATTTTATTCGCCAATTTTCAAATTTTGTAAAGTGGGGAAGCACACGAATCTTAAATGCTTAGCTTCTTACCGTATACTATTTGTCAATGCTTCACCCTTTGTAACGTAGCAATCATGCAAATATATCTTCCCGTCGAGTAAGATTTTATTCGATATTCTAATTCCCATCGTGTAAACATGTACAGCAAATAAATCAGATAGATTAATTGAAATGCAAAATGCATCCGCTTCCTTGATTATGAGCGTGTCTCCTACTATGGCTGTGCATGAAGAGGTGGATCATAAAATTTTGCAAAACAATGTGCATACGGATGTTGCCGTGAGAAAGCCCTAGCAGGCACCATCAGCACGAATTCTAGCAATATTCTTGAAAAGTAGAATTGGTGATAGTGTTATTTTTCGGCAGCAATCATAGTCAAAATCAGATATTTTAGTAAATATATTTACCCTTTCCAATAACCTGTGATTATTGCAATTGAGCTATTTATAGTTGCATCGCACAGTTTTTTTTCCGTGTTATTCGATTTTATACGTTGTGTTTAAAAACCCACAATGCGCTTGGCTTATTGATGCAAAAGTTCCTCATATTAATGCGAAGTCTACTAACATGCCGTAGCATTGAATCTGAAGTTATGATCTGCAGAAAATATTCATAGAACGTGCCCTATGTAAATTATTACCGCATAGAATGAATAATACCGTACACAAATCTAAAACTGAGTTTGGTTTGAAATATTCAATTCGATCGGATCCCCTTCTGCACGCATCGTTTCATTCCATAAATAGTTCAGCGACTGATGACAATAGAATTTTCACTTCGCCGAGCACTAAAATTGGTTCAATCTCATGCATCAGCAGCATGTATCTCGCTATATCAACACATATCGAATGGTGCCCATAATGTTTCACTACATTACGGTAAATGAAAATTTCTACCGGAACCGGAAATATAAACTATCTCGTCTCTCAATCGAGCCCTTTCCCTTGGACAAGCCCACGATTGCAACGGAAGCCCGAATTACTGCATCAGAACAATTGATGTACGCAGAATTACACTGAGTTTAATTCAGTATCTAATTCGATCTAGGGAATTCTTTTGGTTGAAAGTTCACACATGACAGATACGATGAAAACAATCCACCGATCAAAGGGGGAGTGAAATCACCAAGCTTGCATTCAGATACTTGTAACTCAACTAACAATAAACATAAACCCTAAATAAATAAATACTTCAATCACTCCACCAAACTGATCTGCGGTGATGCGAAGCTCCGAGTCGTTTATCATGTAAAAAGATCTCGAAGCAGATGTTACAGCCACAAAGTCAGTTTCGCACGTCATGACGCACTTGATCTCAAAACGAAAACATACTACGGTTAGTCAAAAATCGTACGGTGTTTTGATTCGAATCGAAACCACAAATTACATAGTGTTGCTTCTTTGCAATTATGGTTCTTCATCTGGAAAAACGAAATTTTCAATTGTACCACCTGACCAACAATCGAAATTCATTTAACCCACCAATATTTTACCAAACCACAAGATATTTTTCTGAAACTTCAAGTAAAAAACTGCCATCTTCGAAAGACTGTATGTTTCTGCAAAATTGATCGATTCTAATCATTCAATGAGAGTTTGATTGACATCAGCCACCCACTGTGGACTGAAAAAACCCTCAAACTATCAGCAGGTGCCCATCGAGGCAGTGATTTAGGTCCGCTGCTGTTTTTACAATCACTGCAATTTGTGTTATCGCACAATGACCTGTGCACGACACGAATTCGAGAAATCTCAAGTTCAATTCATCGCGAAGATAACTGAATGATTCAGATGATAGTTCGACCTTCTTCTAACTGTCTTCGGATTAATCATCATCAATAATATTATGAAAATTTAGTTGTTATGTTTTTTTTTTTTTTGTGAAAGATCGCAAAAAACCTCAAAACTCTGAGAAAATTTCGAATGAACCAACGGATGTACTTTCGACCTCTTGAATATATAAATAGTTTTATTCATCGAATGAATTCATTATAAACATAAAATGGTTAAAATATTTGCATAAATATTTTTGAGGTTTTTTCATCACAATCTTGCTGATACTCAAATGCATAGAATTTCACCTTGAATTTTTCTCACTCTGCGGTTATTTTTCATGAATATCCGTTCGAAATTAAAAAATGGATAAATGTTGTTTTTAAGTTGGTGATAAATTTATCTCTGTTGCAATTTTTAATTATAATTTAATTCGGTCAGAATTTTCTGCAATATGTGGTCACTTGTACCATGTAATTTATTCACAATGACTGTGTAATTTATTCACAATGTTTTCAGGCAGTAAAGATTATTTTTTCCTAATTTTAGGTCCGCTCAGCTCAGTTGACAAAAGTTTAGTTTCGGTTGTATTCCACCCATAGCCTTGGTCTAGTGAAACAGTATGTTAATTTTATGATATGACCCGAATAAAGGCATCCGGTCCAATTATTTAAGCTGAATGCAATGAGATACCTATGCAATTAGTGATTAGTCTTTTTTTGAGAGTCACATTGACCCTCTTGTACTATGCTGAAAACTAAGTGTCAACAAATAAAAGAATACCGCCAATAAAAAAAATTAAAGAATTGCGAGAATAAATTCTACCTGAAGTTACATATCCAATGAAAATGCTTGGATTCATGAGTGATTTAGTATTTGATTGCTTTTTTCAGGTTGTCGATTTTTTTTTTATTTTCTAACCTTATCTTGTTTGTAATTTTGATGTAGACCTCATCTTTTGGCTAACTTTCTTAATATATTACGGGACTAGAGTGACTATTTCCACTATTCACCTTGCTTATAATTTGAATCAGATGCCTACTCATAGCTATGTGAACTCAAAGACCGGTGTAAAATTATGATTTTTTGCCCATAGCCAGATTTGAACCAGGGACCCCAAACTCTAGCAGCCAATGCTCTACACACTCAGCTACAGCAGCGTCTTGTTTAGTAAAATAATGTTTAAGTATGGAGTTATTAACTCTTAAAGTAAATGTATCGATGGTTTTTTTCTTTCATCCTCTATTAATGCTTATTGACCATAGACTTAACAGTCTGAGACCTAAATCAACAGTTTATTGTAAGATTTAAGGCACCAAACTGAAAGCTAAGTCCTTTATTTGCAACATTATTATAGTTATCAAAAAAAAATCAATATTCGAAATTTTTAACTGTTTCTCTTTCAATGTGACTCTTAATACTTGATAAATTTTCGAAGACTATAAAAGAATGTTCAAGCATACCAAGCTGTAAAAGATATATAAATATCTTCACTGAGCTGATGATCATATGGGACTGCAGTCTTGACAGCCTCAACCGTTTCCAAAGTATTACGTAATATTTCTCAATGTCTCCAGACTAGCGTATACGCTTGGAATGAGAAAAAAAATTGGCCAGGCTTTTTACAGACGATTGGCAGCAGAAATAATTTTGCAATCCTTCCAGCCGTGGCATTCCTGAGCACGTTTCGGACACCAACTGATGCTATTTGCCACAATGCTTTTAAAGCTAAGATGATGTTTACTGTATTTTTCCAGTCTATCAAACTAACCGTAAATTCAACTATTAAAAGTCGTTTTCTCAGTACTAATTTCTCAAAAATTTGGGAGACGCAGAATTAACTGGTCTGTATGACTTCAATTGAAAAGAATTTTTTCTAGGCTTGGTGATCAATATGATCAGGAAAATTGTCGATACTTCAGGAAAATACTTCAAGAAGATAGCATTGAAGAGGTTAGAAAGCCATGAAAATATAAATAGTGGTGACTTTTTTAGCATAGCATTAGCGATAAGATGAATTCCCGGAGATTTTCTATAGCTGGGGTCCTAGATGATAACATGTGTTACCTTTTTAGCGAAAGTTTTGATTGCTTGCGAGGCGTGAGCATAGAAATCAGATTAAAAATCGCTTCTTGCGATGCTGAAAAGTGTCAAAACCTGTTCCAAGTGAACTGTGAAGGTGGTGTCTTGTTCGGTATTGCTTCTAGCCCATTATCCGAAAGCAGCACTTAACACCCCTCTACATAATGGTCCATTGTGAGCAATTGCAGGCCATTACCATTATGTAAATGGACGGTGGCTTCTAGTAGTCAACAGGGGGATGGAGACTACAAAGTATGGACTTTCTCTTCACAGCAAAGAAGGTCAGCATGCGCTCCTAAAAAATCAGATCTGTCTTATTTATTGGCCAAATATTCAGTGGCATATTTGGCGATTAGTCGGTAGTTTGAGTAGGTGTGAGGTTCGTCTACAATAAATGAAACTTTAGCTCGTTGTCTTTCACAAATGAAGAATTAAGATTTTAATTGGAGAAGAGTAGGTAATTTTTTGTGATGAGGAGTGCTATATAATTGTAGATGTTGTAGGTAAGACAGCGCAAAAATTCCTTCTGATTTTGGGGAATGTGGAGGTATTCCTGTCGGGATTGCGTAGTCAAACAGGTTTGTAAGTTAGTCAATACGATGGCTGGTTTTTTTTTCTATGATAATGCCAAAGCTCAGGGGATTGCCCTTTGAAGCGAATGCTTAGCGATGGCGGTAGGGAGACACATATGGGAGAAGCCGATATCAATTATTCCATTATTCATTTAAGTGCCACATTTATTTCTTTTTTTCTAAAGCGCTAGTGTTATGCCTAGTCGCTGCTAAAGCTTTAATGTGGCACTTAATTAATGGAGCGCTGGTATTATGCCCAATCGCTGACTATTAAGACAACACAAGACGAACAAATACAGCCATGGGCACGGCGGGATTCGAACCCGCGGGCAGTAGATCGCTGCTTCGGACTGACGCGTTAGCGAGCTAAGCTACCGACCCCCCAATATGACTCAAATCGTAGAATTCTAGTGTTTTGTAAAAGTTTTGCTCCTATCTGAGTCGAGGCCCAATGTGTGTTCCACGTTTAAGTTGAGAATCAGACCAAATTGTTTATCAATGTTGTGTGTAGTAGATGGACTAAAACTCGACTGTTCTCGTAGACTAATTGATGTTCCTTGTATGTAGTTTTCGCTGAGCTCTGAGTTCTCTTGGTTTTTTTAGTGAGTATTGTAACTACAAATGTCTCAAGCTTTACTATCTGTGTGTTTGCTCTCGTACAAGTTGTAGCCTGGGATATAAAATTTATTACATTTTTCGACAGATGAGTTGCCGATACAAGAAAGCCCGAGTTGAAGTAAAACATGCTATATCCGCTTGATGCTGAACAATGTGCACAATATTACTCAATAGAAAATAGTTCGTGGTAAGAGCTGATTTTACGATTAGTTTCAACATAGCCGTGTGCATTTAGTTTGCTTGCGTCAGAATATTTGATCCCAAGAGCTACCAGGTTAAGGGAGCACAAGTCACAGACATGGTGTCAGGTCTGTTAATTGTATTGATCACTTTTCACTTTTTACTTATAGAAATTGAAAAACTGGGAAACCTCTGTAGCTATCAGTATGGTTTTTACCACAGTTGCTACATTTTTGAACTGAAGGATCTTGTTTACTCTTGTTATAAGATTTGGTAGCATATTAGGAAGAGACCAATACGTTTTAATGTGACTCCAATTCTCACAATTTCTTGCATTTTTACAGTAATTGTGGGCTGCATAATAAATTGCAGGCTATAAGTTTATCTCTCCTTTAGGCTTGCTGATTTTGGACTTCAATTCTATGTTGAAGAGTAGTTGCAGCTGTTTGAATTTGTTGCACATACTTATGATGGATTTTAAAACAAAGCCAAGAAAATTAAGCTCCGATTGCATCTCATAATTATTAATATCGGATTCTATAACTTTAATTATCACTGATGATTTGTTGCAGCATTTCAGAGATGTGGCCACGTTTTAGAGATTCTGGAGTCATTTTCGTTTGCAAGTAGGAGGCAAAAGTTACTAATAATTGACGCCCGCTACCGATCGAGCTCAGATATTTTTTTCTCATTTCCAGTTTGAGCGGATTTGAGCCTTCTTTTGATGATACAAAAGTATTAGTGGAACTCTTTTTTCTTGTCAGCGATTAGGGTTATAGAAAGCCTTGCATTAAAATAAGCATTAAATTTTGCACCATTACCATTAGTCAGATTCCTAGGCATTCATCTAACTGCTTTCCAGAGGAATGGGTTATTACTGCATACTATCTAAGCAGCTGTCTTGAATCGAGTAACTTAAAATTTCGTTCAAGCTACTGTACTGTCTGCACACTTTTGCGGACGACATTAAGTTGGATATTACCAAGGATGTGCAATTGATTAACCAAGTGCAAATAACTTGAAGTATCGGGTGGTTGGCTCTACATGATGATATTCTATAAAGATCGAAAATGTTAACATTCACATTCGGTAATCAAGACCAATTTTTTAACAGCAGAATAGCAAAATTGACCTCTCGAAGCCATTTCACTGGTGTCACAATTAAACATGATTTTAAGTGGGCTTCGCTTTGAGATTTTCCCGAAGAATAATTCCCAAAGTTTGATCGTTATATTGAAAGTTATATCAAAAATTAATTTCCCACCGGTGCCAAGAGAGTTTAATTCGAAGCCAGGTACTTTTGATTACTTTGAACTTCCTGAGCTTCCTTCTATATTACAAGATCACTTAGAGATCGACTTGTACAGGTTGGTTCCTTTCGTCGAATTTTATACAGCTCTACAAGTACTCGATCAACTTTCTTCTTCGATATGTGTTTTTGGAACACGGCTTCGGGCATTGAATCTTTTTAGAATCTTTGAAAATATTTCCTAGCTACACCTTCTTGTGAAACTACCGGCAACACCTTCTTGTGAAACTACCGGCAAGATTGTATCGCCAGATGATTAGCATTCATTACTTTCTTTTAAAACTTTTTGTAACAAGCCGTGACATCCATTCCTGATCTGCTAGATTTTTTGAGCTCAATTCCAAATCTTACGAATCTGGGACGTTTGAAAATTTACGAGCATTATATCTATTTTCGGATTTTATATAGCAACTTGGAAAGTTGGTTGCATGGTCTCATTCTAATTTTTGTAGATATTCAAGGAAGCAAGATGGTAGGTAGGTTGCAGATCAACAAAGGCCTGCCCACAGACGCACTTAAGCACAGAAGAGGCCCGTTGTGATGCCGCAAAATTTCTCTCCTACTCACTGAAATCAGGAAACCATCTGCTTTCTTTAACGAATTGCACTATCTCCTTTGAATTGACCAGGGACAGTTCGGTCAGATTTGAGAGAAAGGGTGCACCAAGTACCATCACTCTTCTCCTTGTCAAAGCCAGGCACTAGCACATGGGATAGAAGACGGATTCCTCTTCGTCCTCAGAGCCACAAATCCAACAGAAATCGTTGAATCCAGTGCCCAATCGTTACGCATGCCGTTCTATGAATGAATGCCCACAGTGCAACACAGAGCACTTCGAGGTAAGCCTAAAAGCTGCCTGTTGCGATGCGCATCCATGGATTCCGAGGACTACCTCGCTATCGAACAGGATGATTCATCTGCCCAGGACTTACTAGCGTCCTCGAGATATTTTTGCCTGATGGCAACTTGAGCGTTGTCTCTAAGCAGGATATTTTGTTCGGAATTCGATGATGCATCCATTTTATCTTGGTTGAAGAAATATTTGTGTTGCAATTTGATAATAAATGCTAACCGCTCTTCTATCGCCGCTATATTTTACAATTTATTTAATCAAATTAAAAGATGCCATTTAGATCTGATTCGCTCAAGTACTTCCGTGAACTTAAAATTGAACTTCAGTATACTTCAGTGATATTCCTTCTAATTTTGACTCAAAAATACTGGTAGTCGGTATATTGGAGACTAAACACTATCAAATCACCTCAATCTTCCTCTTTCCTCAAATAATCAACTTGCACTTAAATCTATCCAATCAGGTTTCATTCGTCCATGGCAATAATCTCTACACGCTGAAAAATCATTGTTCTACCCTTAATATATTTTGCAGCTAATATATTTATATTAAAAACATTTCTTAACATTATTATATTGACCTAGCAATAACATTATATTGCCCGCACATAGCATTCTTAAAATGTTATATATTGACATGCGTGTGGTGAATTTTTCTGTTACAATATTACATTAGTAGGCCAATATTAAATAGTAACATGGCAATAAGTTATATTAGCATCTTACAATACTATATTGACACACCAATAATATATATTAACATGCTAATATATTATAGTAACATGGCAATAAGTTATATTAACGTCTTACTATAGTATATTGGTATACCAATTATTAATATTAACACGCCGTCGATACGATTTTTCCATAGTCCCAAGAGGTCCCCCATCTAACTACTAACCGCGCCCAACACTGCTTAACTTCGATGATCGCGGAACATTTGGTTATTCCAGTGTGCTATTGCCGCATAAAATATGAACATCCTAACTAACAATACAAGCAATGTACTTTGTTGTATGACCAACGATTCCACCACCCTTGCTTAATACATTTATATTAGCATAGTAATATATTTATGTTAAGATGTTAAAACATTTATATTTACAGATGTTCTGAATATAAAAAGTTAACAGCTTAATATGTAATGTTAAACTGCAAATATAATATTGTAACTTCCTAACATACAATATTGAGCTGTTAAAATTATGTATTAGGGACAATGCTGTTACTATAACAATATTAAGATGCTAATATATTGATTTCGGTCATTTCTCAGCGTGTATGACAAATTACTATTGCAATCATTTTCCAGAGATCTCAACCATCTTACCTCTCACGTCTAATCTTCAATTCATCCTTACCGAACACTATGTTCAATTACCTCAAAATTATCCTTCGACTCTCTTTACTTTAACAGTTTGGTAGAAACAGGATCAAATGCCATTCATCATCCATTAAATTGAAGTCACGGTACGATATAGATAAATCCACATACAAACTACGTTCATGTGCATGAAATTCCCGAAAAAGCTACCAACAATAAAGTGTACATTCGGGTTTCCTGTAGTGTATAGACACTCTCTAAACAGTTCTTTACTTCATGCCATTCAGGACACTCGACGTTCTAGTGTCCTGCACTTGTCACTTATCGTCATTATCTCGTTCAAATGCACTTTTGAAGAAAATATCCGGTCTATTCAGTGCATTTCAGGACAAGCGAACAGAGAAGCGGATATCGTGACAATAGATGTGATTAGGTATACATTGTACAGGACAATGAAGGTTGACAATAATGGATGATACTTTAGTAAATCGACCATTCGATGTCAATGAGCAGCGCGTGAAATAAATTATTTGGAAAATTTACGGCTAGCGGACACGGTTTAAATTTTAGGCTTAGAGTAGACTAAGAATTAGATTCAGTGTCGCTGGTTCTGTAATTGAGGGTTGGTTCCGAAATGTATCACTATCATTTTCGCTTGTTTGCGGATGAATATCGTCAAATTTTCACCGGAAATGTTACACGCAGGCAGGTAACGTAGCATTCCTATGGGCTTTTCCTGACGATCGCTTCTTTCACATGGAACTGTTCGATGGACGAATCCAATGAAACGCCATAGTTCAACACAACATCACACCACACAATGTCTCCAGTCGATAACTTTCATTGCATCCATACTATGACCTCACCATTGTCCCCCAGAACCATGACCACATCGATTCAAGCTGAACGCACTGCCACAAGATAAACAATACTGACTCTGATGAGTTACGGCCATTCGTCCCGTTACGGTTAGTTACGGATACTTAATAACACGGATGCGAAAAGTAACGAGGTATGTATCGTTCGAACTTATTGACGTCTCATTGATTTTCAGCTTTTTACAATTTCGACGAATCGCAACTGAGAGAGATATTGAGTGCATTGTGCTCATTGCACCAGGTTTTGATAGCGTTGTCATTGTTTATGTTGTTGGTGGTGGTTGTCTTTGATTATCACGGTAGTCGCGTTCCGATTGGTGTTTATTCCAGTGGACAAATACTAACGGAAATAATTATTCTAGTCTATTAAGCACGTGGCCGTTCAGTGAGGCTGTAATATTAACAGCCCATCCATACATAGGCTTTATGGTCGAGATGACTATATCTAGTGGGCAATACCTCGGAGAATTATCTAGATTCTATTTTTGGGCTTTTCATGGAAAATCTAAAGCAACAATGACCTAGGGTGCTTATGTAGTTTGGTATGGCTATTATTGTTTGGGCGAACGAGAGCTTTTTGGTTCACGTACCGTTACGATTGTTCTAAATAATTATGGGTCATTATGGTGTGCTTTCAAGCAGCCTATAATGAAAGGTTAAATGAAGCAATATGTGTAGAATTGTTTATTTTGTGCGGTCGAGTTCGTAATGATTATATGTGGGGGAACTTGCAATTAACTTTGTTTTGATTGAAGGTATAAGGTACATATTTTCTAATGGAAATCTTCTCTAGGAAAATCATTCATTTATCATATCCTTCAAATGCTTTCACATCGTTTACCAAAAAAAATAGGCAATAATCATGCGATTGAGCCCAAAGTGAACTTCTGATAACGTCCTTCCTCCTTCTCAGCTTTTCCGGCACGGTAATATCCAAACAACCATCAATAATTTCGCATACCTTTCAAGTAACATCCAGGCTAAATGATTCTCAGCGTCAACGCAGATGACAAGCACTATCACTTAATATTTATTATTCACAAACAGATATTTATCAAAATCGTTATCAAAAGTAAGTCTTTTTCATCATTGCAGAAAATTAATATCTTCAACCACCCCCCTCAGTCACCAAGTAAATCTTAAGTCATTATCCTCTCACCTTGAATTGTATAATCTGTCTTCTACACCTTTTTCAGTAGCACCGGCAACGACGGTACCATACTAACGCGGCAATAGAAGAAGTCTTGGCGAACTATTGTTTGCTTAATGATTCTTGCCCGAAATGACCTCCGGGTTGAAGTTTTTTGCTACCTTATTGAAGGTGATAGGTAGGTAACTAGTAGCCAGTGAAATAAAGCGACGGCATTCAGACAATGAGTAAAGTTGCGGGCACAACGAACAGGTGGGTGGGACTGATTTGAGAGATAATAATCTTATTTTTGCGGCGGTTTCTCGTGTTGATTTGTATCTTTTGATTCGGAATTGTTTCTATTTATTGTCTTACTGCTCGAAATCGAAATGTTGCGTAATGGAGTGTAAATTAAGTTGGAAAAAAGTACCGGAATACTTTGAGGTTATAGTAATAAAACTGTAGAATTGTTTTAGCATATAACTGCTGGAGAAACTTTAATACGATGAGTTTTCATTTATCTTGTCTGTATATTTTGCTAATTTATCCGAAATACAAGTACGTAGTACCTAAATATTTACCATAAAGAAGGATGGAATAATGCTGTGATGTAAATTATTGTTGATTTACTTGCAATTTGTGGTTGGCATATATAATTAGACCCATTAGATAGAAATCAGAGATGCGGTAATAGTGGGATGTGAAGTTAAATTTGTTTATGATTGTTCGCATTTTCTGTTGAAAACGTGAATCTCAAAGCATTATAAACGTTGTTTTCAAAGGTGAAACTCTGAAATTTTGAGCAAAAGTTATACGACACCTACTACCTGTTTATCTTATTTGATTTTATCAGCAGGGCTTAGCGTCTTCCATTGCTCTAAATGATACTCTCACCCGAAATGGTTTACAGTTAATAATCCCACAACAGTTTAAGTAATCCCACAACAATCCTTGTTAGGTCTGGAGGTTGAAACTGGTAGTGAGCTTCATTCATCAATTGTGCCAGGTGCTAATAACATGCCATTCTGATTTAATGGAACTAAGCCAAATAATAATTGGTAACTTGATTCTTTCATGGATAAGCCTTCTAGCAACATATACCATTCTGATCTAACATTAGATCCTGAAAATTTGGCTTATCAGTCTACTTTAGATATAATACTATTTGCATTAGATATTCTACTATTGTACTCGCGATTGACCTAGATTGAAGATTTTCGCAGAATTTTTTTTCGATTGACCTGGATTTAAAAATGAGGATTTTATTTAGTCCTTCCTGTTCATCATACTCTGATTTTTTTTAATGAAACAGTAGCCTGCATCGACTGGTTTAATTAGCTTACCGGGAAAAATAATCTCTTGTGAACAGGTTCGCGGTGACCGGATTTATCTGTGGTTTTTCATCTTTGATCCATTCTGGTCGATCCATCTGACTTTACTTTTGTGGAAGATAGGATTTTTCTGCTGCTTCATAACGATACTTTAAAAAAAAATCGTTTTGGTGTACAATCTTTTTATCCTCGAGGGCGAAGCAGATCGACCATGGTTTGCGGCATTTTTTTTGTTGTTTTCCAATAAACGTTAAATGTTTTAATGTTTCAAATATTCAAATACATGCATTCACTTAACACACATACATACAATCAAATCGATTCACTATCAGGTATTATTCATAAAACTATATAAAAAAATGTTCAGTGTCAATAGACACTCCTACTTAATGACTCACATTAATAATTTTCTAAAATCCTACAATAACTACGCTGTTTGGCAATGCTCTCACTTTGATTCCTTGTTTTTTTTTTTGTTTTATTTCTGAAATATCTGATTTGGAGAATTTTTCCCAAGTTATCAGTCTTCTTTCCTAACCCACTTTTTTGAAAGTTTCGACTTTTTTTGTAGTGTCGATATCTCCAATTACTTCTTTACTAACCTACTTTTTTGTAGTTTCGACGTCGTAGAATCTGCAAACATCTTTAAGTATTACAATGTCCGCAAGTTCGCTTAAAATTTAAAATTCGCCGTGTAATTGATAATTTTGGGACTGTCCCAAAAAGAAAATTACCATGAGACTGGGGAAAATGGGAAGCTGAAGTATATTATCAAGCCAGGGTAACTATATGTATAACTATATTCCGAGTTTTTGAGATTGTCCCAAATAAAGCCAAACTTTGGGACAATGAAAAAGTATTTATGCAAAATTAACATGTTGAATCTGAATTTTGTGTTGATAATCAGACTGCTCATTATCAGTATGATTGGTCCTGATAAGAATGTTCAAAGCTTAGTTTTAGTCACGTTAAGTTTCCAAAAAAACGCTTTTGGTCCAAACAAGTAAAATAGTAACTTTCGCCACTGTGGATTGAAATCGAATAATGCGAAGGTATATAATGAAAAAGAGAGACCGAACACGAAGAAGACAAAAAAGAAAAACAGAAGTGTGATAATGGAATCTCCACCACAATCAGAAACGCTGAAGTAATTGTGATTTTAGAAACCTGACTGTGTTTTCTAAAAAAAAATATGCCATTATCAATTCTATACCATTATTCATTTATAGGAATATATTAATATACATCCACCTGGACAGGAATTTCACCTGGGACAGTCAGCTAACCTAAACTCAAGGGGACTGAAGCACTTTGTCCAAAAAAGACAAAGAGGCTACCTTGGTGACCTGGTGAACATGTGGCCCGTAGTGAAAATTTTGCACTTAACAATACAAGGAACAATTGGTAGGATCGGCCGCTCGATCTCGCAAAGAGGCACAGCTCAAATACACATACGCAAAGCTCAAAGATTAATTTTGCAGTGGGAGCAGGAGCTGTAGGACCAAAGTATAAAATGGAGTACTCTCTCTCTCTCTCTCTCTCTCTCTCTCTCTGAGGATGCCACCGCGTATAATAAAGAACACGAATACTTAAAAGGTCAGAATAAAAAATATCGGATTGTCAAACGGTCTTCATGGATATTAATAATGATCGCATAAATTCAGCTATATAAGAGATGAGGTAGGGTAGAAATAAAAGTACAGGATAATCTGGAGGTTATATGGATCCCCAGTCAAATTTAAAAACAATTCAGAAAAACATTACAGCCAAATTTAAAAATATTACAGGGGTGTCAATGAAAACGAAGAAGCTGGCACCAAATCAAAAGAAATGGCTAAAACGTAATCGTTGGTCTCAATCAGTATTAAAAACTTACCAAGGCTGAAATAGAAAAGGAAATTAAAACATAGATAAAAAAAGATCGAAAGCTACTATCTCAACCTGGAGGGTTTGAAACATTTAAAAGATAACCTGGATAAAAAAAAAGAGAAATAAACAGTGGTGCAAGATTTTTACAAGAGTATAGTTTTACAAGATTTTTGTTGATTTAAAAATTTCTTCCACCGGCCTTAAAAATTCGAATCGGAATCCGCTTTGGCATTACTTTAATTCAAAGGTGCAAAACCAACTTGCTTCGGAAGCTACCACAGCATATGGGCCACTGACGTAGCCCGCCTCTCGTTTTCCAGTCTTTCCACAACATCTTTTCAGAATGCGAGCCAATTGTCCTCATTGCGAGCCAGTTGTCCTCATCGTCTAGCGTGACTAAGGCAATCGTAGATTCGAGGTTGCTCGTTAAACTTACTCATCCACATAATATTTACAGTACGGAGTACTCACTTTATCCATCCTTTGAAAGTCTAGCCTACCAGATATATATCCTTTGGTATTTCCATTTTGACGCTCTTGCGGCTCCTAAGGTGATAAGTTCCCTCCGAATTCTTTCGTTGGTTTTGAACAGTAGTCATCGTCCCCTAAGATAGTCCCGTGTCATTATCGGCATTTTGGACATCTAATGCCGCCAGCAAAGTAACCGATCTGATACTGTAGCATGCCATATCCACTCTTGCTACTGCTTCAATCACTGCTGAGATGGTATGAGCAGTTGAATGACAATCTCGAAAGCCGTGCTATCGACTCTTTACCACAATTTCAGTTATTCAACCAGCACTGCATCAAGGTAGGTAGGCTCTATTCCTCACCCCAGACACTGCACCGACTAGCTCTTTCTCCATAGAAAAATACGGTTGCGATGAGCATTAGAAATTCGCTTATGCTGTCAGGACGGTAGGGACTGATAAAGACTGAGGAAAAAGGCAGAAGCCATGTGTATGTTTGCGATGTTTGGCCTCGTTTTTATTTCTTCATTAGCTATTTCATCACCTCTTCCTCGCATCTAAACCGATCTTTCAGAAATTAAATTCGTACTTAATTCGCTTAGCAAAAATATCGGTAGTGAACCTAATGGTACTTCAGAATGGGTATCCTCCTCGTCGCTGTGTTTATTTGTCCATCATTTTCAACGGTGGTTTTTTCTTTGGCTCCTTCCCATATCATATCTTGCCGATTCACAAATGTGATGACCCACTTTACATTTCTAACTATTGCCTGATTTCCTTGCTGTTTTTGAAAGAATCCTTACAACAAGCTTATTCTAGTCCTCCATTTCTTTTTTGCTCCTGACGATCATGGATTAATCAAGGGCATACTAATCGAGAGCAAGGGACTCATCAAGGGTTTATCTAACTTTCTAGGTTTCTCAAACTTGGTCGCTTCTACTTTGGGTCAACCGAAATCGATTTATCAAAAGCATTTGATTCTGTTGAAGAAAAACCTCTTCTCTCGAACTTTGGTTGCTTTATATGAAAACACCTACCATGTCCTCATTTTGATGTTCCGCAGAGTTTAATTTTCAGTCCTCTCTTATTCCCTGTGTTTGTCAACAGGCTTGTCCTAGTTATTCATTTGTCCTGCTTTCTGTATGCTGTTGATTTCAAAGTATTCTCTCATTCCAATCACATAGCTATAGCTTAAGGGGGCAAGATGGTTTCCGGGGCTGAAGAAAAGCCGATTTTCGCGATTTTTTTTCTCAGCTTTGAGTGAAAATAATTACTAATTTTTTATAACACATTAAAGAACTATATTTTGAGAGTATGTAGGAATTATTGTAGAAAAAAATATTAATTATTTATCCCGTGGTGGCAGTAGATCAAAGGCGCTTCGAAAAAAGGCGTCGTGCGGTGCGTAAAACCTGGCCTGACAGTGTTATCTGAAATCCAAAAATCGAAGTGATTTACTTAATATATTAGTTTTTTTCGCGGATGAACGAAATTATATTGAAAAATATGCGATTTCCGATTTTTGGTGCGATTTTCAATTTGGAGGTACCATTTTTACATAAAAAATCAGCCTATGATTGCCTGTAAAAAATAGTAAAAATTTTTTTTAAAAAAAAACGATCGTTCATCCGCGAGTATTTATCATATTAAAGATGTCCGGCAAAGTTCATTGAGATCGGTGGATTAATTTTTGAGTTATGTTACGCACCGACTTCAAAAATGTAGTTCGGAGTTTCGAGCTAGACTATTTCGGTTTCTCGTTGAAATATACCTGGCAACACGATCATAAAATAACCGGTATCTCTGCGAGTTTTAGTCCGATTGATTTGAAATTTTCAGAGGATATTCCTGAGATATTGTACTTTCATACAAAAAAATAATTGAAAAATTTTTTTTGTTTAAGTTGGAAACCATCCTGCCCCCTTAAGTAGAAGGAAATATGTTTGATATAAATCTGCTTCATTATCGCGAATTTTAATTGCATGGTAGTAGCGATTCTCTCCACCTCCCTTGCGATTTTCATTCCTTCAAATTTATGGTTCTAGGAAAAATATCAGCTCAATACATTTTCTTATTATGTTTCTAGCAAAATATTTTTTGTTTTATTGCCAATTCCATGGAAACTGCTACGGCATTTTATGAAAAACTTATTTTCAAGTCTTCAAATAGCTCAATTTCTAAGTAAAAGATATCGTAGTAAACGTCCATCATTAAAATTGATGTTGTCAACACCGTGTTGTCTGTAGGCGATACCTTGAATTTGGAAAATCCGTGTTTAATTATGTTATTAGCAGAAGCATGAATATCAATCAAAATATCTTTCATTTATTAAGGATCTTAGACATCATTAAATTGGATTTAGTTTCTTTTACAACGCATCATTCTGAATCCTAAAACGTAATTTAACACGTTATGAGATCGTGTCGAGGTCATCTAGTCAATAATCGTCTCATAACTTTTCATTTGATCACATTCCACTCCCGCATCTGTCATAGTCCTAACAACAACGACGAAAAATCTATTGTGAACGGCATTTATCTCAAACGAGTTCGACATGCCGGGCAATTAATCAATTTAAATCCATCACAAAATTCTCGCACAAAATTTCAATTAACCACAACCGCCAAATTTTACACTTTGTATTCCGACTATACTTGCAAATTTTTCAATTGGCTGGCAACTGTGGTCATTATTCTCCTTCTGCCATTCCTCTCGACAGCATACATCCCAATATCCGGATTATCGGCTCTTTATTTTTTATTAGTTTTTGCTCGATCACATTCGCAGTGTGTGATAATCTCACAAATAATCGGAATCAACTCGACAACGACTTCGACTACAATGACTACATATAAAGCAGTGGCGCGTAGTTGTTGACGGTAGATTCGAATCACATGTGGAATACATAAAATTTTGGAATTCGCAAAAAAAAAAAACAGTGGATACATGTCTGCTGGTCTGTGTAGTTCTTCGCTCCTGCTGACAATATGGGACAGTGACATTGGTAAGATTTTCGATCTTTTTTCCGCTTCAGTCACATACATCTCGACAAAGTACTCTTGGATAGATCGATGCGAAGAAGACACATGTTCAAAGTATGTTCGGGATGGGTCATGGTGAATTCGATTATATTCGCCGCACGTTCTCCAATCATCTACATTATCATCGCCAGAAAATCATCATCATTGTAGTCATCGGCAAGGTGGCTCCATTCGATGATGCTGGGAATTATCGAAAAAAATTTGAAGTGGATTTTCGAGCAAGTTAAGGGGAGATGTGATAGATGTTTAGCAATGACCAGGCTAAGGATATAGCTAAGTCAACACAACGTTATGTACAACCTGGGTAATATTCTATAAGTGTAAACCAACAAAATACATAAATGATATAAAAAATAAATGGTATATCATATGAGCCAATAGGCCAAAATAGCATAGCCGCTAGGTATAAAACTTTTTTATGTTAAATACTCTTTACGTAAAGTAATGTATGTACAATTTAAAATTAATTATTCATCTTTTATTGAAAATAAAGGTGAAGAGCTCTCTTGGAACTCTCAAAAGCCAATTAGAGTTTTCAGTGTTTAATGTCCCCTGACTACCCTTAAAGTCATCGTCAGGCTCATATTTGAAGAAAATAAAACAGATTAACATCTTTTTTATTTCCGAAATTCCAGTCCAACTCTATTTTCATCCAACAGAACTATTGACACATGCTACAGAGCATTGCGGCGCAATTGAATTCCCACAATTATGCACGGTGTTACTCAATCTCATCTGATGGCTGGATAGATGCACCAGTCTCTGCGCTAGTCAGAAGTGTTGAGAACTGTAAGATACAAAAAAAAAACTTAAATAAAGACCTGAAGACGTAACAATCATTGTTGTTATCTTTTCCGACCACACGGCAAAGGCATTTCTAAGATATTTCATACTCCCCGTCCCGGCCTAACATGAAAATTGTGGGAACACATAATTTCGGTGGTAATTTCTAAGTTTTTATTATTATTATGTTCGAAACAACTGAACATTCATTTGAATTTGTGCACCGAACATTTGAATTTTCGAAAATTATTCAATTTTATTTAAAGCAATGATACTAAGTTTGGTGAAAGGTTGTTACTATTGGATGCGAGGCTCACCACGTAAGATTTGTCACACGCTTATTTCTTGTTTCTTATTTTTACTTTTCTAAAGTACATAATAGACAATTTGTTATGGTTGTACATATTGCGAAATTAATAATCTACGTGGTTTTTCGTTTGTTGTAGCCTCATAGTAACTGAGTAACGGTAGGTTGATTCGCTTTTGGATAGGAAAAGATGTTCACGGAAATTACTGTCGGATTAGTGAGAACTCGTGTTGTTTGAAATTGCTCGGGTTCATGTAACTTTTTTCCGCTGGAGTTGCTCGTAATAACTGTAAAGTATAATTCCGAATTGGATTCGCTGTGAAATTATTGCGTAAGATATGGATGAAGTTTGTTCCTTGGATGAATTTATGTGAGAATTTTTGGTAGTTTATTAGCATCGTATGTGTTGTCGTCATATTCTTCTCACGTAAAAAACGATGACTTTTTAGTTGAGATTGCAGTTTCTTGCATTATATACTATGAAACAAGTATATTTAGTAACGACATGAGGTAAAGGACTATGAAAATGAAAATAACTTTTAATTTTGAATGCAGCCCGCTTGTTTCAAGCAGTATAAGCTCAGTGTTAGTCCAGTGTTGAATCGTGAAAGTAATTAATCTGCCTTTTTTTGGCTTTTGGCTTAAAGATTTTTTGATAGAATTGCTTTTTTTTTAAATATAACAAAAAAGTTTCATCAAATAAATATGTTTTATGTTTAAATTTTCAGATGCTAAAACACGTGCAAATTTCACCGATGAGAAATCGAGCGGATTCCGTTTCATTAAGATCGACAACATCCTGTTCATCTTCACTATGTGGAAGTCCAGAACCAGATATGCCTAGGACTGCATCGCGAGCTAGTAGCTACTCGAGTCTGAGTGATGCTTTGCCTCAAGTAAGTAAAGTTTTTATTTTGAATTTTTCGGCAGCATTTGTCATATTTCTGTAGAATATGTGGCATTAGGTTAACGGACAAGCAAAAAGTAAACTTTCGAGAATTGCGAAAAATAATGTTCCTTACATGATATTAACATCTTCTTTCTTGAAGACGTCACTTAGTATTTATTCACGTGCTAATAGTTGGTGCATCCTCAGAATGCTTGAATTCGGAAAAATAAAAAAAAAATGAATTTTCACTGACAAAATAACACCTTAACTTTATTTAATACACATTTGTTTTCATACACAAAAGTCACTTATCAGTAGTTTCACCTTAAATCTATAGATCTGAATTGGATCGCACTTGCTTTTTTGAAACACCAAGACCAAACAATCGGAAAAAATAGAAAATGAATTCAAATCGAGTCTCTGCACCGCTCTTTGCAGGAAGTTGGAGGGGACATAATTCATAATTGTTGTGGTCGATTGTGTGGGTACATTTCCATTTCCCAAATGTATTTATGATTGATCGTCCATATCTGAACCAGGGTCCATGTCAGAACCGCGGTGAAAAACATATGCTTTTACAGTTGCATATGAATCGAAAACATTAATGAATTTATGCTCAAAGCAAAGTGCTATCGTAAAACATTTTTTGTGATTTAATGATATCACCAAGCAGATATTTCTGAATGAAGAGAACTGGTAATTAATTTATTTCAAGTAATATGTATTATATGGCATTGAGTTTCTTTCACGACTTTTCATATGTGTGGCGCACGTTAACAAATACAAAAAATTATTTTTAGTACTCAAAATAATCTTCGAAGAGTATTTTAAAGCATGTTTCAACATTGCGCCCAGTGTGGGCATCAATCAATATTTTAGATTTCGGTGTTCCGCCGGATTACATGATTCCGTCGAGCTAAAACCTCAATCAAATATTGGTGCCATTGAATATTTTTGTTGTTAAATTTACATTAAGTATATTTAACCCTTTGGCAGGTGTTTTAATGAATTCATTGGCGAAGCAAAATGTTTGGAAAAAAAACAAGCAAGGGAATTGAAAATGGGTTATGTTTTTACCTCAGTTTTGACCATGTTTTGGAAAGGATAAAAGTCGACAATGAAAATTTGAAAAATATCTAATTGCGATTACATCGCAAAGAGTCATCAGGTCATTACAAAATTTACAGAATACATTGATGAGCGCCAAAAATATGCTTGTCTTATATATACAAGCAGTTTCACTGCTACAAATATTGAAAGCTAGAAAACCTTCAAATTAACGTCCTTCTAAAAAAATTTTTTACTTTTTAGAAAAAATATATGTCAATGGTTGATGAATTTTATTTTTTGCTATGCTGTGCGATTTCGGAAATCCCTCATCGCATCGAAAATTCTTCATTTTTTTATATAGAAAGAACACATGATTTTAGGCAATAAGGTGCCAAACATTAGCATCGCAGTGCAAAATCTCGCGACATCTTCCTAAGAAGTACATAGGTCTCAGCAAGGATTCTGCACACAGCAAAGGGGATTTATAGCGGCTTGACTAAATGTGAACATACCAATATTCTCTAATAACTCCGAGTTTTAATTACAAAGAAGCCTTGCTACTATATTTCCTGGGAGACGAATTGACAACCCCAAATTCAGTTCAACCTTGTACAAACTACTGTCGACTTTATTGTTCAGTTTCTTTTTTTTGTTCACTCAGGCTCCAATGTGAAAGTATATCAAGAGAGTAATTTAGCCTCTCAGAAAAAGTGGATATACACTTTATTTTTAAAAAATACCACCCTGTTCTTGAGGAGCTGATCGATAAATGCTATCACCAACCTGAGTGCTTCCACAATCGCATCATACTTGATATTTTTAGAAGCCTCTGCAAAGCCATACGTCGTAGGAGCGAGAAAGTTTTTACGCTGTTCAATGCGGACAAGAAGAACGATTTCAACAGACTGAAACAGAAATAAACGTAGGACCGATTGCGTTTCTGATTTAACGGCCGAAAATTCCTTTCCAGAATTTTAAGCAAGACAGAGCCAATGTACGTGAAATGATAGTCTTTAGGTCTATGTACGAGTCTTTTCGTGTCTTAGGAATGAACACAACTCTTGTTTCTTGCCAACTCATATTTTTTAGCCACAGTAGCCTTACTTCGATATACTGTTGGATGTCAGTCTCAAGGCCAGGGGTTTGAAAGACGACCGAATAGAGCTTTCGCAGATCCAACCAAAAGACTGCGATGATCTGATGGCCTGCTCTGCTGGATTACTATGATTCACCGCCGTAAGGACAGTTAAAGTATCAGTATTCGAATAAGTCCATATTCCGTCAAAACTCTGGGCAAACCCTTAGCCTTCGTCCCTGAGCTTGAGGTCTAATGGAGGCGTTAGGCTCACTAATACCTGCTATTTTACAATTGAAAGATATTTAAGAGGATTTCTTTATCTGTCGTGCAGCATGATTAAAGACTTTTAATTCTGGTTTGAAGAATTACCAGTCATATGCTGAACTCTTGTCTACACTCATGACACCGTGAGATATTCCACCATCGGGGCTTTGAATTCCCTTTTAGTTTGGGTGGGATACACGCTGCCTTAGCTGCAGAGTGGAGAGCATTGGCGAGAAAGTTCTCCATCAGGCTCAGATCCTGATGACCATCAAGGCTCACCGGAGTTACAATTAGGAACTTCGTTCCGTCTGTTCTTTTCCTGTTAATTAATGTTAGTTGCTTAAATTTAGCGAATGAACACTCGTAGATGATCTTCTATCCACCCAGGTGATGCTTGTATCACCCGATTGAGTAATGTAATGTCGGAGCTTCCTTTCAGTGAGAGGTGCAATGGACAGATCACAAGCCAAGATGAAATCAAAGCGTGCCTTAGAACGAAATTTTGAAAATTCGGCCTTACTTTCTCCTAAATTTGCATTTGCTTTTCATATGCTTCAAAATAAAACCCTGTATTTATTCAAAATTTTAACTTTATGAAACCTTTTTGTTATTTATCAGCTTGCAATGTCTGAGTTGGCATTGGCCAAGATTTTCTTCTTTTCAGACTTTGTCGAACATTTTTCTTGAAAAATTTGCCTTTGAAGAAACTCATAGATCTCTAACTATTGACTGAGCTCAAATTTCATGGCTAAAATAATCTCTTTTTTAGGTTTTCAGTAGTTTTTTGTCTTGGTTTTTTTCGTTTGAATTCAGCAGTGCCTTGATTTTTTTAAGAACGGCAGTTTCTTTTCAAAGGCAAACAAAAATTGAACTTCGGACATAAAACATGTTTGTACTCACATTAGTATTTGATTCTAGCTTATTTGATTTGAAAGTCAAACACTCAAATCTGTGTTTTCATCTTACTAACGTACTGAAATTGGTATAACAGCTTGATTGGTATTTGTTCTTTCTTTAGAGTTATTTACATTTTATGAGCCAAGGAAAATATCATCAGCTCCCTTATTTTGAATAAAAGATCGCCTTCGTTCTTCTGCGTGTAAACATTTTTCATCAATTGCTGGATGATGCCCACCACATTTCAAACATTTTGGTATTTTATCAATTTTTTCTTGCAACATATACTTCGCAAAGCATTTTATTTTATATGCCAGTCACGTGAGCCTAAAGATCTGTTGCTACATAGTTAAACTCTTCGTTATCGTGGAATTGAATAAAACTATTTTTAGCGTTTATGGCATGTTCACGATAAATGGTGGTGTTGAGCTTGGCCTCCAGGGGAGTTAATATTGTTACCGGGCTAAAATAAAACAGACAAAAATTGAATAAAATGGAAGTCAGGCAGTTTGAAAAATTCGTCAATGATCAAAATATCTTCAGAGCCATCAGTTGGTGATTTTTTTCTTCAAAAATTTGGATTTGATTTTCCGACGTTGCTACACGAGTCTACTAAACATATGCACTTGGATTCACTTTGCCAGTGTCACAGAATTAAAAAAACTGTTTTAAGCAGATATTTTACAGTCAAAAGCTCGGCAAGATTTTTAAATGCTTTTTACATATAAGATGGCTCAAACGCTTTCACAGTTTTGATTTTTTTGCAACCATATGTATATTTTAACCACGCAGGCATTTTTTCTTTCTATTGAAATATGTACATTTATGTTTTGACATCATTGAATTTAGTTTCAGTTTTTCTTCGATCTGAATATACATACACAACGTAGTGACTCTGCAAATTTTGCCTAAAAATATATTTATCTGAACCAGCTGTAGCTGATTTAACTGATAGATTCGAATTAACGCTTAAATTGACGAAGCTCTAAACCAATTTTGACGCTAGCTACGAACTTTGTTTCCATAATCTCCTTAGGCTCTGAGTAAGTGTAAAATACTTTTTTTTAGATATGATCAAAAATGATGACTTTACGATAGTTTTCCCATTCTACAAATCTTCCTTTTTGTCGCTAAACTGGTAGGTTGCTAGTATCCCATTTTTCAATATCTTCAACAAATGATGCTTATCCACTTCGTGCGGGCATATAGTCTGATATGACATTAAACACAAGAAAGGAAATAAACTTAAAGGATGAAATTGATAAACCTTTTCAAAGAGTTTTTTCTGGTGGCATACAGCAATAATGGAGTTTAGACTAGAAGCTTCCGAATATATAAATTTGAACCGAGGTCAGTAAAGCAGCTACGCCATCCAATAAAAATTATCGCCATACATTTTCGCTACCTTCGAAGTGAATTTACTATCCTGTTTTTTACTAATGTTCGAAGAAGCACATTAGTATTTAAATCACTTTGGCCAAAAATTCATATTTCTATATATATATATATATATATATATATATATATATATATATATATATATATATATATATATATATATATATATATATATATATATATATATATATATATATATATATATATATATATATATATATATATATATATATATATATATATATATATATATATATATATATATATATATATATATATATATATATATATATATATATATATATATATATATATATATATATATATCATCAAAAAATTTCAGTGAAAAAATCTCAGGAACGCGCCATCCGATTGAACTGAAATTTTCAGGACACATTGGTGTATATGCAGAATAGTGCCAGGTCTCAGAAAAAGTCTTTAATCTTTAATAAAATCTTTAACCCTTTGGCGCCGGCGGCCATTTTAGTGATATTTTTAATATACCTATTATTCCGTACACAAATAAGTTTTGCAAAAATAAAGTTAACAAAATAAATTTCGAACGTGTTTTACATGTGAATCGGATAATGTTTTGGAATTTTTTAACCCCATGTGTGCGCTGGGTGCCTAAAAAGAGAACGGGAAAAATTGAAAATTTTCAAATTGGGATAACTTTTGACAAAGCTATTCAATCATTACAAAATTTTTAGAACATATTGGTATTATTTAGTTGTAAATTTGTGTAGCCATTGATGACCGTGCTGGCAACCCTGAAGCTAGGGCAGGCACTGAAAGTGAAAACCTCCAAATTATCGTCTCTCTTGAAAAAATGCCGTTTCTTCAAAAATAAGCCACTCATATGTAAATTTCGTGCTTTTTTTACATAGACCAAAAAAAAAATTTGATATGGTATAACGGGCACGCCTGGTAACCCTTGCCCAATTTACCTATATTTTTAGCATCAAAAACTTCTGTTCACGGAAACTCACGATCCAATGAGCAGAATTAATTGAAATTTGCAGAATGTATTGGTGTTAAATAGGACCAGGTCTGATAGAAGTAATTTTGAAATGCGGGCGATTCTGCGCCAGTGGTGCCATCTTGAAAAATCACTAAAAAAGATAACTGCTTTTAGTCCTATAAATTCTGATTGAATCGTTCGATTTTGACGAAATTCACACAATAGCTGGACCTTATTTTTAGCCACGTTTGGTAGAAATTTGGTTGAAAAATTCGATTGGAGCTGCCAGCTATGATAATTTTGGTGTCTTAAATTTGAAAAAATAAAAATTTGGAAGTGAAAACATTCAAATCATCGAATATCCTAAAAATGCCCGTTTTTTACAATAAAACCAATCTGTATACAAATCTTATGCTTTATCTACACGTTCAAAGTAAGACTTTGGAAATTTCATGTCGGACAAGAACGGTAACCCTTTCCCAGTTAACCTATATTTTTAGCACCAAAAATTTCTGTTCACGGGAATTCACGAACCAATAATCAGATACCATTGAAATTTACAGAATGCATTGGACTTAAGTAGGACCAGGTCTGATAGAAGCGATTTTGAATTGTGGGCAACTCTGTACCAGTGGTGCCATCTTGAAAAATTACAAAGAAAAAAAACTGCTTTTTGCCCTATGAAATTTGAATTAGTAACCCGATTTTCATGAAATTGACACAGTAGCTGCACCTTACTTTAAACTCTGTTTGATAGAAATTTGGTTTAAAAATTCGATTGGTGCTGCCAGCTATGGTAATTTTTGTGTCTTTGGTTTTGAAAATTCGCTCAGGAAAATAAAACTTTTTGCCCTATAACTTCCAGTGCAGTCATGAAATCAATACGAATTTCATACAATTAATGGAACCTATTATAAGCATTATTCAAGCCAAATTTGGTTGAAAAGCCTCCATAGTTTTGCCAGCTATTGTTGGTTTTGTGTTTGTTTGCAATATCTTTATTAAGCAGTTTTATCGTAGAATTTTCAAATGGTAATGATATTGTAGTGACAATAAACAGCAAATATTAAGTTTTCGATTATTTGAAAAAACTCGCTGCAGGTAACCCTAAATTTCTTTATACTCCTATAACTTCGAATGTAATATAACAACGTGAAGCAGATGTGATATATTCTTGGCTTTGATGCTGGCGAAAGGTTGCCAGCACGAGTCGGTTGTGCTACTTTTGTATCAATAAATGCTTACAGTTAGTATTCATACCGGAAACATCTACAATGAAAATAAATAACCGATGTTTCCATTCCCTAAGTTCTGCAAATTTTTCGGATCGCAGCCCCTAACACCAACTTCAGTTACAGTGCTGCAGGCACTGAGCATTTTCTTCATTGATGTTATATGAGATGCTGCTTTCAAAGTTTGTTGAAATAAGCAACTGATAACGAATATAATTAACAAGTGTTTTTCTTTCATAAACTTTGAAACCCATGCCAGTGGTGATATCTGAAACCTTCTACCATATGAGTTATAATGCATTCTTGAGACCAAAGTAAAACGTGGCATTTGAAACAATTTGGCCGTAATAAGCAGCTTATGTGGTGGAATATGCACTCAAAACCTGCACGATTCTTCTACTGTTCTTCGAACATTAGTGTTTCTAGCGGTTCAGGTGCGCTAGAGTTTTTTTAACTTTACATTGTTTTTTTTTATCATTTCTTAAGTCAGTCGTTTTTTCATGCTACTTAATATTCATCTTGACTTTTCTATTGGCTCTAATCAATTCAGTATCAAAACTTTATCAAACCTTATTCATTTCCTGTCTTATAAACAGTACTGTTTGTCAATTTTTCTTCATGACGCTAAATTCTTCCTAAAAAAAAATATGTTTACCTAAACAAATTTATGTTTTTCTTCCATTAATTTTCCTACTATTTATTAATATGCATATAAACACATCCACGAACTCAACTCAATCTTCTTCTCCTCGGCAATGTAGATAAAGTTTAAATGCACGGCAGTCTCATCATCATCATCGAGAAATTCTAAGTACCTTAATGCATAATGCAACAGACAACGTGTTCTTAAGTAGAGACGCATGACAACATCTCTTAATTACTCCCAAACCCAGAACAGATGCTTTTGAAGCGGCATCTTCTTGCACTATATATATTGTATGTCATTTGCTCGAAATGTAGGCTAACAGCATAGTTCGAAAGCATCATTTCCATCTTCTGACTGCTTTCAACGAGTGTGTCCTCATGTAATTACATTTGGTCCAGGTCGTCTAGTTAGCTAAAGTGCCCAATGCGCCAACACAAACAACAATCTAGAACAGTCAGTAGACATACGCGTTTAAAATTAAACAGATACTACCTTGGACTAATTCAGGATGATAATACTTGTTGCCAGTTTCCCGTTTTTAAGTGCACCCCGAATGCACACAGTATTTCATTAGACTAAATATTCATAAAATGCATTGAATTTGATTCAAGGCAGCATCGTTGTTGCCGTCGTTTATCACGCGTCATAGTCAGACGGAACGGGACTGTGTTGGATATTAAACGATAATAATATGCATTTCGATGGAATTCTTGAATCTTGAATGCATAAGTGCAGTAAGTTGTCCTCGAAAGTAGTCGATTTTGTTTGTGCACGTACCTATGTCTGTTCGAATTTTTCTTGAACATGTGTACTTATAAGAATAAGTACACATGTTCCAGAAAAATGAATAATTTTAAGCTCTCAGCCACGGGCTTCATTCGGTTCTTTCAGTTGATGCAGATTTCACACATGTCTGTGGTTTTCGATTTGACAGTTTTCGTTTGAAGATGAAATTTTACCGTTTAATGCAGAGATGGCCAACATTTGGTATATCATACGCCATTTTTTCGCAGACGAGAGCAGATGCGCCATATATCTCAATCAATGTTTCTATCTACTTACAGTTGGGATTAGAGAATAGGAATAGTGGTAAGATCCATTTCGCTTAGGGGAAGAAATAGGAAATAACTCAATCATGCAATTAAATCAATTAATTTACGCCAATTCAAAAGACACATTTATTTGAATACTCATCAGCAATAGTCGGAAATTATTTCCTGAATGAGAGGGTGATTACAGTTTTCCTCTGTTTGTTCTGGTGAAGACAGAGAAAGAGAAAGAATTCGAATGCGATGATGCGTGTACAATCATTATTTTTTTAGTGATTTTTTAGTTAAACTAGTTTACTGATTTACCAAAAAATCGTGCCCAAAATAAAATAGAGCAAACTAATGAAAATAAAAACGAATTAATCAAAAAAAAGCTATACACATGCTTCAACAAAATCTTAATTTTTTTTAAACAATTAAAAACATTTTTAAATTTTCCTATTTATAATGCTAAAATTAACAAAATTCTTACAAAAAACGAAATCAACTTGAAACATATAATGGGACATAATTTGAAATTCATTTTTGATATCATGTTGATATGCTTTATTTATTAATTAGTACTTTTCTGGTAATACCTTTTGCTTGTTAGCTTGGCATTGACTCTCCCAATTTTCACGACGAGAAGGTTAAATTTTGTCCACTTCTTCCATCAAGGCCATTTTTAATACATTACTATTACTTATCGAATGTTTTTATTTAATTTTTCTTCGAAGTAATGCTCAATAGCATTGTGATCAGGTGACTGAAGGGGCATTTCTAATGCCTGGGGACAGTTACACTTAAAATTACGAGGCACAGTGCAAGTAACACTGTAAGCTGGGAATCGTTGTCTTGGCAAAAATAAAAATTAATTTCAAAAAAATTTACAAGCACCTCTTAAAATCTATATATACCGAGTCTATACCGAATCTATATATACGAGTCAATTCATAATATTATCGAGCCTAATTCATAATTTTTCAAAAGAAATTTGTAGATTTTCGATAGCAACTCGTAAGTTTTTACGTCAAATTCATAATTTTTTCGTTTCAAATTCATAATTTTTGTAAGTTAAATTCATGATAATGGTTTGTATATAGTTGCTTCCTATAACTCTCCTTAGTTTTCTACTTTCTATATTCAAGGCAGAACCAAATATTGCTGGATATTATTCATTAGCTTTCAGATTACAAACCATTATTATGAATTTAACTTACAAAAATTATGAATTTAAAACGAAAAAAACTATGAATTTGCTTTGATGAAATTATGAATTTGACTCCAAAAAATTATGGATTTGACTTAAAAACTTACGAATCGTTATCGAAAATCTATGAATTTATTTTGAAAAATTATGAATTAGACTCGATAACATTATGTATCTGTAATAAAAATCTATGAATTCGACTCGAAAATGGTATATTCTAAAGATATTTAAGTCCATCGCCAGATCAATTATTCTCTCAATTATATAAAGATGCTCTGGTCTAACAGCTGACACTAGCAAGAAACCTCTACTGTGTTTAGACAGACTTTTTCGTTTAGACTTAAGGTAGAACTATAATGCAATTAAGTGAACTTAAGTGAGCGCTGAAACTGAACGAAAATTCACTCAATTGAAGTCGATCGGTTAATTTGCCCATAATAGAATTAAGTGAAGGTTCATGAAGCTGCCGTCAGAGTGGCGAATATGAATTTGAATTTGGAGGCATATGAGATGAACTGATGTGAGCGTTTACGCAATATATTTGAATAGATTTTTGCTGCAATTGAAATATAGTTGTCTTCATAGCCTGCTAGCTCTGTTGCAAGAAATCGTAGAAAATTGTAGCTGAGCTGAACCTCAGCACTTTGCTGTAGATTACACTGTGCAACATGACTTTTTGCCGAAGAACGAAATGTATTTTTTCGGTATCTATCATGTGTATGTATCATCAGAAAAATAATAAAAAGTTTCGGAACCATCGAGTTTTTGTGTAATTACACTTGATAAAAATAATATGTGGACACCCCGAAGAACAGCAAAATTTATAATAAAAAAAACCGTTATGGCAAAAAAATTTACGAACAAAGTTTGCTTAACATCTTAACAATTTTATTCATAAAAAAATTTTACCAACCATCCAAAAATAAAAAATTTCGTAGAACAAAAACAAAAGCAAACCCCCAAAAATCACTAAAAATACCTCAAAAAACTTGCAATTTCTTCACAAAAAGTGGTCTTTTGAGTAGATCATTAGATTTTTTTTATTTTAAAATCTTCCTCAGCTAAAATTGCTTAAAATGAAGGTATTTTAGAAGGAAATTGGGGCTATTTTGATAAATTTTTCCCCATTCCCTCTAAATGATCCAATTGGCTCTTTTAGAGCATTTCCTTTGAATTTTTGCATTGTGCTGATGAGATTCGCGCCCCATCAAATTTCAAAAACGTTTTCTAGGATTAATTTCTTCACATTCTTCACATTCGCCGCCGTGCAGGGGCCCAAAAATCATCTCCAAGCACAAAAATCATCTCCAAGCATAAATTGCACTGTGCAACATGACTTTTTGCCGTAGCACGAAACGTATTTTTTCGGTATCTATCATGTGTATGTATTACTAGAAAAATAATAAAAACTTTCCATTCAATCAAGATTTTCAAAAAATTTGCCATATCTATCAAAAAATGGTCAAAATTCCAGTCTTGCTATTTGCTAAGTACTCCGTATTGCCTGGGCGCTATTTTAATAAGGAAACATAATCTAATCCTTTGAACTGTGTGTGTGATCGCTAGAAAATAGCGCCCAGGCAATACGGAGTACTTAACAAATAGCAAGACTGGAATTTTGACCATTTTTTGATAGATATGGTAAATTTTTTGAAAATCTTGATTGAATGGAAAGTTTTTATTATTTTTCTAGTAATACATACACATGATAGATACCGAAAAAATACGTTTCGTGCTACGGCAAAAAGTCATGTTGCACAGTGCAATTTATGCTTGGAGATGATTTTTGGGCCGCTGCACGGCGGCGAATGTGAAGAATGTGAAGAAATTAATCCTAGAAAACGTTTTTGAAATTTGATGGGGCGCGAATCTCATCAGCACAATGCAAAAGCAAAAATTCAAAGGAAATGCTATAAAAGAGCCAATTGGATCATTTAGAGGGAATGGGGAAAAATTTATCAAAATAGCCCCAATTTCCTTCTAAAATACCTTCATTTTAAGCAATTTTAGCTGAGGAAGATTTTAAAATAAAAAAAAATCCAATGATCTACTCAAAAGACCACTTTTTGTGAAGAAATTGCAAGTTTTTTGAGGTATTTTTAGTGATTTTTGGGGGGTTTGCTTTTGTTTTTGTTCTACGAAATTTTTTATTTTTGGATGGTTGGTAAAATTTTATTATGAATAAAATTGTTAAGATGTTAAGCAAACTTTGTTCGTAAATTTTTTTGCCATAACGGTTTTTTTTATTATAAATTTTGCTGTTCTTCGGGGTGTCCACATATTTTTTCTATCAAGTGTAATTACAAAAAATGTCGATGGTTCAGAATTTTTTCGCTAACATATTTTGACTACTGTTATGCAAAGGTATGCAAAAAAAAACAATTTCGAGCAACGGCAAAAAAAAAGAATTAATTTGTTGCACTGTGTTATTAGATCTATAAAGATGGGCTTGGTGCAGGCTCTTAATTTGTACTTATATTCAAATAAGTGTACGAAAGAAATGTTTTTTCAGCAATATTGGTATGCGACCGGAATATATTTAATCAACAAGGTCTTTACTGCTGAAGTTTAATATTCAATAGTATACAGCTGAAGCATGGTGTGTGGTTATTCTTTGAATGAAAAAAGCTGTGAGACGGCATTTTAAGTATTTTATGTACTTGTATTTTTAAAAGTAAGTAATTTAAAGATACAAGTAAATAAACTAGTATATAATTTATTATTTCGTATGTTGTTCAACGCGTTTTCTCTTTGAAATTATGTTTCAAACTCATTATTTCTACCTCCTGTAAAAATAGCATTTATGTGATCGACGAAAAAATATTTTAGATACCGGTTATCCTGTTTACAATGTCGCGCAGAATCATATTCGAGACATCTAATTACTACTTCCTATATTGTAAACTGTCAATGAACCGTTTAACAATGAAAGGTATGTTCGCGTACTACGATTTATTGCAATTAATTGCAATGAAGCCGTTTTTGCACTCCGTTTTACTGAAAACGGAAAAATGCCCCTTTTTCAGTAGGGTCTGAGCTACTTCAAAATACTGAAAACTGTCAAACGGTTTTTGGCGTAATGTTATAATATTATGAAGGACGAATATTTTTGTGACGATAATTTATCACCGCTTAGGATGACTTTATAATCATTATTGTTCTCCTGAAAACCGACAACTGACACTTTTGTTTGTCAATTTTCAGGAAATGCAATGTGAGCGTTTTTGTACTTTTCATGAATATCCCCCACCACATGATTCAGGAAAATTCAGTGAAATTCAGTGACTGAAAGTACGCGAACAGACCTAAAATATTCAAATATTTCACATACCTATTAATGCGTCTACTATACCGCATACGAACGATCATTACTTCTACCTCCTGCAAAAATACCAAGCGATCTACGAAAACATATTCAAATATTTTACGTGCCTTCTATTGGTCCTAGTCGTTACACAAACCTCCTGTCCAATTTACTTAATTGATGTACGGTCCCAGTCGTACGCCACTTAAGTGGCCCGAATTGAACGAAACTTAACGAAACGGCAGATAAGTACATTATGGGTATGCCGCTTGTTTTCTATGCAGGCGTACTGTCACTTAAGCTACTTAAAGTTCACTTAATTGCATTATAGTTCTACCTTTAGACTTTTTTTTCCGTAGACTTTTTCCTTTGAGTTCTTCATTGACCCATCTCCATACATACGGTCTGGTATCCAATCTAAATACGTTGTATTTGCTTTCGTCGATGAATAAAACTAACTGCCAGAACGAAGTGTGAAGTGTGAACGTACTAATACACATTCATTAATTCTATACTGTGAAATCGAGGGCACCCGGGTTTTGGAAATACATAGATGGACTTGGTTAGAGCGCCTACTTTGAAACAAAAAGTGGGCGCAAGCACGAAATGCGCCACTTGTAATTGTCTAATGCGCCATGGTTTGGTCATCACTGGTTTAAAGAAAGAGTTGTATTGTGATTTGTTTTTCATTATATCAGTAACTGAGTTTTTCAACCCAGCCCTGAAGGAGAGGACACAGGAGAGGGCGACCCAGAGGGCGACCGTTAATGATTGTAAATGCCCGTAATCTAGCCGCCTTAATCTGGTTTTAAATCGTGGTAATGTTCAACCTTGTCAGTCTTATCAGTTTGGTTGGGATGTAGAGTTCTTCCATGACCAAAGTACTCTGGCTATGCTGTCATTGGCAGAATGAAGTCGTTGAAAATAAAGAATAGCTTTGGGTCGAAAAGCTTATCCAGCGAATACCGCAAAAAGCAAATCAGATCTGCCGCTGACTTCTCCGGAGCAGCGTTGCCAGATATTTTAGAGGTAAAGTTGCCAAATGAAGGAGCCGAGATAGCCAAAATCGCCAAAATGATCGAAACGAAGAATAATCACACAATTTTGATTCTGAATCATTAGTGTATTGATTGGTTGACATAAATAACACCACCTGAAGCTTTCAACCTTACAGTTTTTAACATAATTTACAAAAATACCAAAAATATCAACAAAGCATAATTAATCACTTTGTTAATATTTTCATCTTTTTCTTGTACACAGAGATTTCATTGCTCATTTTAAATTCAAATATTTACAACAAGATGACTTTTCATCTAAAAAAATATTTTGGAACCAACTTATTGAACATATTTAATATTTCCGCCTTTCAAAATAGTATTAAAAGTGCAAAATAAGTTTGAAAATGCTTACAATTAAAGGGCACTTTCCTGCCCTAGTTTAATAATAAACCCAATCTGTCTTCAAATTTTTCGGAATCATTGCTATCACTGGTGTCTTTTTTATGCGTACTCGAATCGAAGTAATCACTTCCAATATGCGCTATGAAGTCTCAACATTTTTATAAAATATATTTAGACACTGAAAAAGAGGACAGATTACCCTCGAAATATCGATATCTGTCAAAAAATTCAAATATATCTAGCTTTAAAACGAAAAGATCGGTTTTGATTCAAAATGTATTTCTGTTAAACTCAAATGTTTTTGCTCTAAGAGCAGCTTCTAAGGAATTAGTTTCATTTTATCTCTGTATTTTGTCTTTATGTGGTGCATCACAGAAAATACACCTTCATTGTTTAAATTTTCGAGTAAACTGTATAAATTTTATGCAATTTCGAAAAATAGCGTTTTCATCATTGAAGTAGCCAAAAATGTAGCCAATCGCCAGGCCGTAAATATCAACGCCAAATGACGGATTCAAGTAGCCAAAATGGCGATAAATCGCCAAATCTGGCAACGCTGCTCACTGGTATAGGCCGATTACTTTCTGAGTGAACGGGGCTAGTATGATAGCGGATAACACTTTATAAACATAATTTAGCAACTTGATACAGCTAGAATTGCTGCAATGCATGGTGCCCCCTTCTTGTGTATGAAACATATTAGTCCCAAGTGCCAATCTCTAAATATAATTTTACTGTCCATTATCTTTAGCACAAGTTGGTGAATCGTGTGATTTAATTAATCGCCTAAAAACTAATATGGCGAGAATCTCATCAGTCTCTTGCGATTTATTTTTGAGCCGTTTGGTCACACGGGCGGTATCTTCGCTATTTTGTTGATCGTTTCCTGCATTGCTCGCTCTCACGAACCAATTTTTCTTCGCAAGAAGTGAATCCATTTCTGCAGTCTTCAGACATCGCTATGGGTTTCTATGCGTCCTCTTGTTCTTTGAGACTGTCCTCTCATCCTCTCATTGAATGTCTCATAGAACATAATGAGAAACGTCTGTGTTGACATACAATTGGATCTCTTTATTGCACTCTTCAGCCTCAGTGCTGGAACTCCAATTCATTAAACCCTCGTAAAAGGTACTTAGTTTTTCGCTTGAATGCGGCTGACAGAGGCTAGCAGCGTTTGAACAAAGACCTTAAAATACAATCATAAAAAATATAATCAAATATTTGTCGACTTCAAACAAGCCATCAAATATTTGTCGACTTCAAACAAGCGTACGACAGCATCAACCGAACTGCATTATATAACATCATGCTGCAGTTCGGAATCCCAGCAAAGTTGGTACGGCTGGTGAAAATGACCATGACCGACTCCACGACACAAGTGCTAATTCAGAATATTATGACCAACTCGTTTTCGACGAATACTGGGCTAAAACAAGGGGATGGATTAGCTCCGGTACTCTTTAACTTAGCGCTTGAGTATGTCAGCAAAAAAATACCCGTTGACACGAGAGGAACTCTATTATTTAAATCGACACAACTAGTAGCTTACGCTGATGACATCAACATTATGTCACGTTCGTTCAAAGACGCCAAGGAAGTATTTGTAGCTCTAGACGAAACCGCCAAAGCAGTTGGTCTTCAAATTAACGAACAAAAAACTAAAGCTATGACTCAATCAAGGAAAAGGACGCCAATAAGACAAATCATAACGATAGGGGACTATAACCTTGAAAACGTAGACAACTTCGTGTACCTAGGGACGAACCTCTGGAAGGATGGGAATGAGCTTGACGAAATCAAACGACGGATTCAATTAGCCAATAAGACATTTTTTTCGGTGCTTCCCACTTTGAAATCTCGATGCGTACACAGGAATACGAAGCTCCGCATCTATAAAACAATTATTAGACCTGTGCTATGCTACGGAAGTGAAACCTGGACGCTGACCCAGGCATCTGAAAAAACCTTGAATACGTTTGAGAGAAGGGTATTGCTTGCGAAGGATCCTCGGTCCAATACGGGAAGAAGATGGATGGCGAATCCGATACAACAACGAGCTGTATACCTTATATGACGAGCCGGAAGTCTCTACCGTCATACGACTCCAAAAATTACAATGGGCTGGCCACGTCGAACGAATGAGCGACAATCGAATCCCCAAACGATCTCTCAAGGGGCGAGCGAGCGGAGCCAGGCCAGTCGGTAAGCCACGCAAGCGCTGGGAGGATTCTATAGATGCTGAAAGCAGGTCACTTTTGGGAGCACCGAACTGGAGGACGCGGTCACTGAACCGAGACGAATGGAGGCGAAATATTAAGGAGGCTAAGGCTCGATTCGGGCTGTAGTGCCCCGATGATGATAAAAGATATATATCGGGTTTTCGCATACATTTCACTACCTTTCCAACAAAATTACTAATGCTATGGCTAATGTTATCTACCGCTCACCACAAATCGTTTATCTACCACAAAAATTCATGATGCGAACAATTCGCATTCAAAACATTCCATTTAACTACCACATAGATTGCGTAGATTATGCTTTGCTAATCTAGCAATTATTATAAAATTGAAATTGCATTTTCTATTTATTCAGGTTGCATTGAACATTTTCCAACTGTTCATTAGTAATTCCATGCATATTCCAAACAAATGTCACAAATCCGTTCACTAAACATATGGCTGTCTAGTTTTCGACCTATTGACATTCTGCTGGAAAATTTTAAATCACCACCAGGTACGCTGTTTTTCCTAGTTTTTCCCCAAAATTAATAGCAATTTCATGAATATTGTAGGATTATGCTAATACTAGTTGTGATAACATATGTGTAAATATTGTCCGGGTGAATGTTTATCTATTGCACAAATGAAACAGATTTTTGCACAGAGGGTATCCAACAATGTAGCTACAGTTGCTCGTCCTCTGAATATCAATGAATTTTCCCGACAACCCAACAAAGGCGTTAATAATTACAATTGCTTCCTTTCCGTTCATTTGTTCTCAATGGATTGTCCATGTGGCTGCAGCTTGTCGCGTGTATCAGAGATGCATCTTTCTACGCGCACGCTACACATGATGATGACGTTGATGATGGCTGGCTGAACTTCGTGGCGGTGGGTCTTAAGATTAAAGAAGGAAGCATTTCATTGAGAATCATTACTACAATGTAGTACCGCCACCACCGCCGCTGCCATTCGTATCCGCTTCCAATCGCTTCCAGGAATTTGTGACCCTATCCCCCTATGGTGTATATGTTGGCAAAGTGCTAAAATGATCTTATTCGAACGGAACACATCTCTCAGCATCATCGACTAGAATGTGCATCTTTTGGTTTCATGATGAAATATTAGACGATGCAATTGCCCGCAAGCTATAATTTCCACATGAAGAATGCATGTGCACTCAACACTCTTGATTTCGGTATTGTTATTCGAAAGTAAGTATTCTGTGTATGGCAATGTCGGATGTGGTATTGTAGTACAGTAGAATAAATATTTTTCGAAATCCGAGGATATCCTTCGTTTAGATGAAAATTACCGGAACGAAAAATGATTTAGTGAAGTGCTATGGATAGTTGGTTTGATGATGGTGGGTAATTGTTTTACAGGCGCAATGCAGTCTATGTTTAAAGGAAAACCGATATTGGCTATTGGATTTTTCCTGGGAAAATTGTTGTATGTTGTCAGATTGTGATTTCAACGCTTTTGTATTGTTTCATTTCACAAATGAGACGTTCGAGGAAGTAATTAACATCGAAGATATCAGAGATCTATTATTAAATTTGAAAGCGCATTAAGTATCATTTTCTTTTTGATTTTTCAAATGCAAGAGTTGCTGTAACGCATGTGTTTACAAGCTTTGCAAGCATATTTATGTCAGATTTCTTTCTTATCAGCTGCAAACTTCCCATCAACCACTCAACACAAGGACTTCGTCTAGTCATTTCACTCAAAGACGTGCCTCAAAGGCAAATCGCATTAAGATTGCTACTACTTGAGCTCATCCCGACGATATATAGCTGCATTTTTACACCAGCTTTTGAAGCTTCTTATCCCTTATTCCACTAAGCTTCTCAGCATTTACGTTCAATCTTTCGTCCTTTTGTTAATATCTCTTTTACTTTCGTTCGAAACTTATTGGAATTCGCGTGAAATAATTTTTTTTCGAATTTTGTTTCTGTTTGTTATAAACTTTATCCTGTCGAGATTCATATTTTATTTCCTCTCTATAGCACTTTTGTACGGCAGTGTCTATCTTCTTTGCTTGGATGCAACTTGCTGAGAAAAGGTGTTGTTAGGACGAGCTGTACTCTTACCTGTTCGTTCGAGCGAAAAGTTTCTAACACCTGTAAAATGAACTATAATAGTTTACTGCTAGTCGATGGACAAGTTTCATCGAAGAAGGCGAACTTTGTAACATTTTAGAGTTTAATTTAAAGTATCCAGTAGTATCATGGGAATGACTGACTGGACGCTAATATTAAATGTTACAAGTTCGAAAAGATGATACTTTGAAGATTTTTTTCTGTTTGTAATCAAGTTCAGAGAAAAGTGTAGGAGATCGAACAGATGGAAAACTAATGACAGCTGTTCGCACAAATAAACTGTGTTCGTTCCACTGAAGATAGCGAAGAATCATTAATTGTACAGAAATCTGTAACACTGAAGTTCGTGGCTAATTCAAAACCGCAGAGAAGAGCATGTCAGATGCTGTATAAAGTAAAGGAAGAAAACGAATGCCACCAATACTGTTATTAGTAAACAGAATGAACTGAAGAAATCCAACAGTTCAGAGTCAAAATGGTTGTAAAATATCAATTTTTGCCAAGTGTCTGCCTAATGATCAATGGGGAATTTTATTGATTTATGGCTCTAATAATAAATCTATTAGATATGGATGCTCTAAATATCCTTTCGAATTTTGCTAAATTGTACTGGTTTTTCCCCCCGTAAGTTTCGGAGACTCATGCATGAGTGGAATTGGTACATCTCCAAAATCTTACAAAAATCTTTTTCACTTCTGTCGATTTCTGTCTATTAGGCTCTCCAAAGCGACTTGATCTATGTCTGCCAAGCAATTCATTCATTGTAACTTCAATTCTCACTTGTAATTTTTAGGAATTCGTTAAAAACTCTAGCAATCGTTTGCGCTTAGAAAATGACAAATTTGATAGCAATATTACTTCAGATGAAACGCTGCCAAATACCCAAAATTTAGTTTTATTAGCATTGGGTACTGGTTAACCCTACAATTAACGACATTTGGGCATAGTTCGATAGTATCATCGTCGAAAAAACATTATAATAAATAATTTTTGACCCAAATTGGCTCTTACTTGACAAATCAAGCGCAACATGTATCCTTTCATAGCGCCTTGTCATTTGAAATTAGAACCACGTCTGGTCTTCCACTAGGTAGTCATCTGGGCCTCTTACTGGTCGTCTCGCTTATGAATGTTGTAGGTTTCATTCTGCAGTCACCATCATACTAATTGCACTACAATTTTTAAAGTTATTAACATATTAACGAGTGCAATGATTTGCAGCAGGACCTAAACAAATTTGTTAGGTGAAGGGCACCTTTTTCTTAAAGATTTTCGGAATCATTAAATACATCTGGTCTTACCAGTTTGAAAAAAATCGAACCATCTATTGTCGGTAGGATTATTGAAATGAAAAAAAATTCTACACTTATAAAAATCGATTAAATGTCTAACAACTCTGTTTCGATTTCCTCGAGTGCTTTATCACCAAATTAAGACCTACATTAGCATTTTATACAAATCTTTCAAATCGTTTCTAATTAGTTTAGATGTCTTGAATGAAAATAAATCGGCATCTTCCTGCATTTGTCTTTAAATCAATCTTAACTCTTAAGAACACTCTCGTTCAATTTGGAGACGCAATAAGTTAGGCAATTTATTATATTCATGGCAATTTTGAGAATGTGACCCGCATTTTGTAGCTTTGCTTTTTAATTTCTTTTTAAGCCATATTTCGTCCTTAGTCACACTGTTTTCGCAGAGGTAATTAAATCAAGATAATAGGCTTATCTTGGCTACGAATGATTTTCTTCCAGCAAACTCTTTGTCTATTTTGCTCTTCTATGATCAAATAGGCTAAAATTTTAAGCGTTTTAGATATTTGGCAACCAATAACAGTATATATTTTATTGAGATTTAAATCAGTACTCTGGAAACAACCGGATTGATATTTTGAAGCTTTTTCTATAAATCATGTTCACATACAGAATCAACTGAACTAAAGATAACATCCTGAATTTCCACAGAACTTCTGATGCTTTCAATAAACTTGTTGTTGCTGTTGTTGCTCAACAGCTCATTGTTGGAACTTACTTCTTGTTTCTTTAGAGCTCTATAAAATCACCATTTTTTTTTTCGTAGAACAAATGTGGTTAAGATTAGGCTATGTGTCTTTTAATTTATTGTCAAATAGGAACTACACACTTGTAGCATAAACAGGTACATAGAAGAATCATTAGGTCTGCTCTCGAACTTTCCGGGTGAAAACTTTTTGGTAAAAACTTACTTCTGTGTTGGGAGAAAATTTGCCGAAAACCGGAAAAGCAAGTGAACAGATCTCGGCCCAAACAAGAAGAAGCGCCAAAATTGATGTCTACTATCATAACGTAAACACAGTAATTTGGAAGGTAAAGTTATGAGTAGTAGTGAATATGTTATGGACCAACAAAAATTTAGGTATGAATGGAATGGAATTCCTTGGCGTAAGCTGGAGAAATCTTCATTTAAGCTACAAAAACGAATTTACTGAGCTTCTAAATATAATGATATCAAAAAGATGCATAATCTTCAGAGATTATTACTCAAATCAACAAGTGCAAGAATGCTTAGAAGAGTAACACAGGACAATATATCTCTGTTTTACTCATTCTCGCAAAAACAAAGTCAACTTAAAGAAAATTCGAGGAAATTCTTGCAAGACGAGAAGCACTGATGTCCGCAAAAATAACGTCATTTATCGGTTAGGGGAAGTTTAAGGGAACGTACCCATTGTGTCCCACGTTGCTCATTATTTAATTTTTTATTCAAGTTTTCAAAATCTATCTTCAAAATTAATGCTAAATCTAAATTATTTCGTAATACTTGAAGTCAGCATTTACATTTTTCTATAAAATTAATTCCGTTGACGAATTAAAAAAAAAACGCCCAAACAAAATCAAACACATCTAATTTTTCGCATTTTTAGAGAGTTTTGAAAAGCGAAAACATATAATTTAACTGCAATCATCAAAAGATGAAAGCGCACTGGGAACGATACAACTCCCAATCAACCGGATTTCCGGGCCACCATATACACGTAATAACTCTACTCATGACAATATACATAGCTCTCCTATGAAAATTTTCGATTCATATCTCCAAGAACATAAGTACATAGTCCAATGATCTAACCATAGTACATCAACAGATATGTATTTGTACAAATCATAATTAACCGTAATTCATGCACATTATTGTAATCACAGCTGAAAATTTCATGGACCATGTTCAATGCTCAAGGTACTGCGTGTACTAAAATGAATGATAATTTCCGAAAATAAGTTTCGAAATTATGAAAATTGCTGTAGAGCTTTATAATGCCCTGTAAGTACTGGGAAATGTGTTGACAGGAAATGGTCAGTGGGAGAGTGTTGTTTGCATGATGCTGAAAGATACAAATGTGTCGAATTGCATGAATGTATCATCCATGCGTCACCAATTTTGATTTAGACAACTTATTTTTGTTGGAAAAAGTTCTAAGCTTTTTTGGTCCTATTACTGATGAATTGAAGTGAAACTTATCAAATTAAGTTGCTATGTGAGAAAACTTGCAGGTGCAAAAATGGAGAACAGTTTCAGCTTAGCATCTGAAGATTGATTTAAAGACAACATTTTGGAATTGAAATTCAACAGTGATTGAGTGCAGTAAACAAACCCTTCGAACGAAAAATGTGTTCCATTATCAAACGATAACGATATTTCAGCCTATTTCAAACAAACCTACATTAAATTCAGTTGATTCTCAATAATCTCCAATTCATATTCCAAGCGAGATTCCCTGTTAAATCTATTTCCAAACCTTATATTTCCAATAACTTCGGAAAAGTTCGGGTCCATAAATCATTCATCAGAACTCTTCTAAGTGTCTCTCGAAATTTGTGTGTCATTTTTACTCAAGTTACAAAATGCTTCGACACACGCCAGTCAAACTTCTATTAAATTACGAAGTTTACCATAAAAACATCTACATACATCTGTGGCAAAGATTCGATATTTTTCGGTAGCCTATGCACAACAAAAAACATCTGGTCGAACTTAAGAAGGCAAAAAGAACGGATCAGATTACGAACGAAATCTGAAGTATATACTTTTTGTATTCAAGGGGATCCGAACTTTAATACTTGTCAGTAGAAAAAGCTAAGATAGATGCCCTCATTTCTTACACATCGTTCGTCACATCTTACACATTCTTCGGAAAAAGATTTGACTGATTTTTTGTATTATATGATATTATTCACGTTGGAAAAATCATACGCTACACTTTACAGTTATATTAAGGTAAATTCAATTTTTTTGACATTGTGGCTCTACCCAACAATCAGGATTCTTATCGCGTACTTGATGTGCGCGAAAAACATTTCCGTTGAATTTATTTCCTGAACTTCGAGAGTTTCTTTTATGTTCAAGTACAAGTAGAACAAACAAAATACTTGTGTTGAAGCTGATTTTTCCAGAAGGTGGATGAAAAAAAATTCGCGTGTGAATAGCTTTATACAATTTTACGTGGATTCACGTGTGTGAATCGGTGAAGGGAAGATATCCAGACGAAATTTTGGCTTGAATTTAAGATACACTGAACTTAAGATAAGTCAAAGCTAAAAAGATATTATTGTATTTTATAATATACCGCAATAATTTTAATTTAATTTATTCAATTACCAAGCTAGGTACATTATAAGTGAAAAAACATATAAAAAATATTATAGATAAATAAATCTATAAATAATATACGTTAAGTAGTAACGAAAATAACTGGATACATCTACCAATATGTTACATTTATACTTTTACATTTTTCTACATTAAGTTGTAAAAAGAGCTGTGATAAGGGAAGATTTGTTGGATGATTTGAAATCTGTTGAGGAATATAATTTGTGTAAGTGAACAGTAAAAATTATTGGATTCGAATCTTGCACTATGGATTTGAAAGGCTGGGCTACAGACAATATAAGCGTATTCAAGGAGAGGCCGTCCGAATGAAGTATACAACGACCTAGTAGTCCGTGAGTAATGAATTTTTTTGGTTTATACAGCCTAACTGTTTCTTTGCACTTGAAATGATTTTCTCACATATGAGAAGAAGCAGAATTTTCCATCCAAAATAATACTGAGGTCAATAGCTTTATCAAATAGAGTTAATAAACCGTCTTCCAGAAACTATGTGTTATTTTTTCTGCGAAAAATGTAGAGCTTGGCATTTACCAATATGAAGATATAACTTGACAATATACCGCTGGCTAAGTCAATTCAGTTTAGACTTGAGAGATTGTGCATCAGATTCTGACACCTCGAAATGCTGTGCCTTTAGAAGAAGAGAAGGATGGCCAATTTCGTCGAATGCCTCACTGACGTTTGTGTCAACTACGTCAGTTTGGAATTTTTAGCTATTACTTCCATTCAATTCAATCTGGTATTATTACATTTTACACAGAAGTTCTGAGACTAGTACTGCTAAGTTTGTTGTGGTTGAGCGATATTTTTTAAAGCCATGCATTTGTTTATTTAAACGCAAATCCAAAAGATAGGATAGATCATCATAAACAACTTTTTCAAATTTTTCGGAAGAGTTGACAAATTTCTATGCCTTTTTAATCTGACCAAAACTGACCCTCTATCGTCAGTTTTAAGGGTTCATTCTACTTTGGAGCTTGAAAAAAAAGGTTTTTTTTTCTTTTTGCATTTTCTGAAAGTGTATACTCTCAAGAGTGCTGTGTTAAATTTTCGTTGAAAAATTTCAGGTATTTTAGATTATATTTAAGTCGAAATGCAGGTAGTCGCTGCGTTTATTTTAGCCCTTACCACTTCCATGTGAAGCTGGTACAGCGTGTGTTGTACATTTGTACGATAAATTTTTAGTCAAAGGCTGTCAAATATTGATATGAATATACCTACTAGGATATATCCCTAACCTACTAGGGCTAGCGTATGTAAATGGAAGTTG